>QJPP01002248.1:0-287268 GCA_003996215.1 Jaltomata sinuosa
GAAAAACTTATTACAAAAGTGAGATCCTCCATCCCTAATAATCGCCCGTGGTGTACCAAATCTAGAAAATATGTTCCTTTTCATGGACGTTGTGACACACTTGCCTTCATTACTGGGAAGCGCAACTACCTCCACCCATTTAGATACATAGTCAACAACCACCAATATGTACCTCATCCCATTCGATTTCACAAAAGGACCCATGAAGTCGATACCCCATACATCAAATAGTTCAATCATAGGGATGGGAGTGAGAGAAAGTTCGTGCTTCCTTGATATACCACCTTCTTTTTGACACCTACTGCTAGCCTTAGCAAAATCATGGGTGTCCTTGTGGAGGGTAGGCAAATAATAGCTGCATTGCAAGATCTTATGAGATATTCGGATACCACTATGATTCCCTCAACAGGGGACGAATGGAAAGCCTCTAATATCTCTATCATCTCAGCTTCAGGCACACATCCATGAATCATGGTATCAGCACATGCACGAAACAAAAATGGCTCCTCCCAAAAGAATTTCTTAACGTCAGATATGAACTTTCTTCGCTGGTGGACCAACATATCAGGAGGCACCACATCACTCGCCTAATAGTTGGCAAAATCTGCAAACCATGGAATCAGATCTTGAGAGGCAGCCAACACTTGCTCATTTGGGAAATAATTATCAATCTCTAGATCATCATTTAGCTTCAGTATCGCTTCTTCCTCTAATCATGACAAGCGATCTTCTACCTAATTTTCTGTACCCTTTCAATCTTTGATGTCAAAGTCAAGTTCTGGTACCAGAAGCACCCATCTCATCAACCTAGGTTTCACATCTTTCTTTTCCATGAGGTACCTAAGAGCTGCATAGTCAGTGTACATAATTACCTTAGTGCCAAGAAAATAAGATCTGAACTTTTTAAAAGCAAAGACCACAACAAGCAGCTCTTGTTCTATCACAGTATAGTTCTTTTAAGCAGGATTAAGTGCTTTGCTAGCATAGTAGATGTGATAGAGAATATTTTTGAGTCTTTGGCCTAGTCTGATCCTATAGCCACTCCCCTAGAATCACACATAACCTCAAAAGGTTGAGACCAATCAAGCGTGATAATAATGGGTGCAAAGATCAACTTTTGCTTAAGGCATTCAAATTCCTGCAGACATGCATCATCAAAAACAAACTTCACTTCTTTCTCCAATAATTTGCACAAGGGATGTGCAACTTTAGAGAAGTCCTTTATGAACCTGTGATAGAAACTAGCATGCCCCAGAAAGCTTTGAATACCCTTTACAAAAACTGGAGGAGGCAACTTCTCAATCACCTCTATCTTTGCCTTATCAACTTCAATACCCTTCTTGTAGATCCGATGGCCAAGAACTATACCTTCTTTGACCATGAAGTGACACTTCTTCTAATTCAACACTAAGTTAAATTCTTCACATCTCTTTACCACACAACTCAGATGAGCCAAACAATTATTGAAAGATTCACCAACTACAAAAAAATCATCCATGAACACCTCAATAGTGTCTTCCACCATATCTGAGAAAATTGACATCATACATCGCTTAAATGTCGCCGGTGCATTGCATAACCCAAATGGCATTCTCTTGAAAGTAAACGTCCTATATGAACAGGTGAAAGTGGTTTCTCTTAGTCTTTAGGAGAAATCAAGATCTGATTATATCCTGAATAACCATCAAGAAAACAATACCATCCTTTACCAGTAAGACGGTCTAACATCTGATCCATGAATAACATTGGAGAATGATCTTTCTCGGTCTAAGCATTCAATTTTCTGTAGTCCATGCATATATGCCAACTTGTGATTGGCCTTATTGGAATTAACTCATTCTTAGAATTTAGAACCACAGTGATTCCACACTTTTTGGGCACATACTAAACAGGGCTCACCCACTTGTTGTCTGCAATAGGGTAAACCACACCTGCATCCATCCACTTGATGATCTCCTTCTTGACAACTTCTTGCATAGGCTGATTCAACCTACACTGGTGCTCAATACTCAGAGTGCAATCTGGTTCAAGCAGAATTTTGTGCATGCAAATTCTAGGCAGAATCCCAATAATGTCAGCAATAAACCAACCAATGGCCCTCTTGAACTTTTTTAGAATAGAAACTAGAGCTTCAACATGTTGTTCCTCTAAGTCAGCAACAATAATAATTGTCAAGGTGTCATTATCTCCTAAGAACACATATCGAAGGTGGGAGGAAAGTGCTTTGAGCTCAAACAGTGGAGGCTCCTCAATAGATGGCCTAGCTGGTGGGGTCTATCAATTTTTTAGGTCCAAATCAAGCTTGTTTGGAGCATAAGTATAAGACCCCATATCGGCAAGTGCTTCCACCATATCATCATACTTATTAATATCCTCTCCGTCAAAATTCATAATAACAGTTGCAAGTGCTTCAACACCAAGTCTGTCATGCCTCGAGGTTACCCCCTAGACGTAACACGAGACTCAAAACCACAAAGATCCCAAGTTAACCCTTGGTCATAGCATTCTCAAGCATACATAAGGAAAACATAGCGAAAGTATCATAAGGAAGTTCAAATAGGAACGTAATCATATATAGATAGTCAATAGAAGGAAATACAACTCAAAGATCATCCAACAACATCTATGTCTGAAAAGCCTCTAGGACTAGGATAAAGAGTTGATGGGACAATACCCCAACTAACTTGATAATCTGAAAGGAAAGAAACATAAAACTAGAGTAAAATCTAGCCCTCGGACTATGAGGACTCAACCAAGATAACTGAGTGTGGCTGGGAACTCTAGCCATGTATCTGTGAAGGGACACTTGAATCTGCATCACAAGGATGTAGCGTAATATGCATTAGTACTATGGAATGTACTAATTATGTGAGATATGTATAAGTATGATAAAACATGCTCTTAAAATGTGCTTAAACATAATGCATACATAATAGAGTATCAAAAGAAGAAATCGTAATGAAAAACTAAGTCATGAGGCCAAATCCAACTTCAAAATAGTAGTTCATAAGAGAGTTCATAAGGCTTAGAAAACATGAAAACATACATACGGGAGTTTCTTATAACCGACATGAGACCATGTGAGCTACATGGAATCTAACTATATAACTCTAGTTAGCAAAGCTGACTTTGAACCTTGCTGAGGAACAAGTCACCATACCCAACTATATAACCCTAGTTGGCAAAGTTGTCCTATGCCCCTCTAAGGCAAGGACACCATACTTAAAGACGTGGATCCACTCTCATAAGCCTTTAAGGCACATATCATATCATATCATAACCTACGCTGGCAACGTAGTTTCTGGAACTAAGGATACTCTCACCCCATCCACTCTGTGCTAAGTACTACTCCTAAAACATGCACATATAGCTCATAATCTCATAAGGGCATACTCTCATGCTAAATCTTATTCATAATGCATGAAAACACATCGGGTATCATGCAACTTTCATAACATAATTCATAGTGCTTAGCAAAGCCATAATTCAAAATATACTTTTCTTTCTAAATCATATTTGAAGAATTAAGTATGCAATTTAATAAATACATAAAGGCCATGATATCTAATCATGCCAACTTTCTCTTGAAAATATGCAATTTCATGGATTCATGCTAGAAATCAACTTTCATGCTTGGGCTTTTAAAACCAATGAAGGAATCATAATCAAATCATGAATAACCATTAAGAAACCATGAATTTAAACATAGAAACTGATTTCATAAACTTTCCCCAAATTTTAGATCAAACCCTAATTTCATAAGTTCATAATTTAACATAAGAGTTGGGGATTTTGGGCACAAGGGTGAAAGGAACCCATTGTTAAAGACCCACATACCTTAGAAGAAGATAACCCACTTAAATGGAGAAGTCTTAGGAGGCTTGAACTTGAGGGTTGGAGACTTGAAGCTTGAGGGGAACTTTTCCTTTTTTGGAGGTGAATGAACAATTTAGGAGGAACTTAGGCTAATGAGGGTGTAAACCCCACTTGAAATAGTCAAAATGACATCATTTAGGAGTTAAAAGGATGGGTAATGACTAAAATACCCCTGGTAAATAATTAAGAAAAACAGTCTTTAAGACACGGCTCCAGGTCCCACGAGTCCATTCCACGGATAGTAGAACTAATCACGACTCATGGAATGGAGTCGTGGTTCCTGAGCCAAAATCCTAAGCCTCTAAAGATGTTCTACGACTCAACTCGAAGACTTGTGGAAAGTCCCACGAGTCGTAGAACACTGTCATGGTTCTGGGGAACTTGACTGATCTCAGGTTCAGTTCCACGAGTCAAGTCCACGACTTGTAGGAACTTCCACGAGTTGTGGAAATGAATCGTGGTTCCTGGGGGAATGAACCACTCTCTGAATCAGTTCCACGAATTGGTTCCACGACCCATGGAAAATACCACAACTCGTGAGACTGATTCGTGGTTCTAACAACTGAGAACAAATTTTAGACAAGTCTGCAGGACTGAAATCACGAGTCACTTCCACAACTCGTTGAACCATCCATGGCTCGTGGACTTGACTCGTGATCCTTGGAATTTTGAAAATTTTCTGCAAGTCTGAGTTGAAAGGCTAATTCAATTTCTGGGGTGTTACAAAGTCTCTCTTCAACAGGCACTATTAGCTGGTCCTCATTAACCATATCTATAATTGATACTACACACATGTCATCATTATGTTTCATAAACTGACAAACATTGAAAGTTACCACCTCATCATTAAGTCTGAATTTCATCTGCCCAATATCCAAGTAAACTAAAGCGCGTCCGGTGGCAAGGAATAGGCATCCCAAGATATTGGGAACCTCAAAATCTACCTCACAGTCAAGGCTCACAAAGTCTGCTAGAAAGATGGAAGTGTCAACTTTTACAAGTACATCATAGAGAATCCCTACTAGCCTTTTCACTGTACAATCTACCATAAGAAGCCGCATTATGGTTGGTTTTGGGGCTCCCAATCCTAACTGCTTGAACACTGCTAGTGGCATCAGGTTAATACTAGAAACCAAATCACAGAAAGCTTTTCCAAAATAGAACGCTCCAATCGTGCAAGGAATAGTGAAAGCTCCAGGATCTTCCTTTTTCTGCAGTAGAGAATGGGAAGCTTGTAGCGACCCTCTTGGGAGGATTTCACTTTTGAAATAAAAATAAATATATACCTATAGCATTTAAAAGGGACTCCATTTAAAACATATTAATCATTTTATTTATATAGCGGAATTAGGCCCGTTCAAAAAGAGTTAAAGGCATAATATTTTGACATCTAATAATTCATATAATTCCAAGTAAAGACCATATAGGAGTTTCAATTCACGATGGTAGACCTTTCAAAAATAATCAAGCATGTACCTTATGGAAATTCATTTTTTTCCATTTAAACACAACTGCGGGATCATTCTGTACATCATCTTTGAACTTCCAAATACTAAAGAAAACACTAGTTTCTTCCATTTCGCAAATTATAAACCAAAATGTAACTTTAATAAATTATAAGACTTGAGTTTACACACCTCAAAACAGCCAACACGGTACCAAATTTAAGTTTACAATTTACAATACTATGATAAAATAAGCCTCCAAAATTTACATATACAAGTGCAACATATGGATCATGTACAAGTCCAAAAATTACTACAAAACATAGATGCCTATATGAAAATGTGATCTTCTAAAAGCTCCAAAAAATCTACTTCAAGTGGTCCTCTTCAATTATTCTCTCGAGCGTCACCTACGATAGAAAACAACTATCGCTAAGCACAAGACTTAGTGGTGTATAAAGCTTGGGCTTGGAGTCATAGACTTCTCCAATTCCCTTATAAATTATTGGCAGCTCAATATAACATATAAATTAAAATCAAGTAAACAAGTATATTACAAGTATCAAAATCGACATTCAAAGCTCAAGTGTCAAGACAGTTCATAGAACTATTTCACAAGATGTCAAATAACAAATTTTGCCCAATATATATGTAATACCATCACACAAAGCATAATCCAATATCAAGAAGGGCTGAAGCCCTGTATCAAGTTGGGCCGAGACCCAATAACCAAGAGAATCAAGAACCATATTAAAAATGGCTTTGTAGTTCGTACTTAAATAGATAGTTTTCCATAATTAAGACGAACCACAAATCCAAAGTCAAGATGGCCAAAGATCTGAATCAAGAGGCATGCCAATACATCGACATAGTCACTTCCACAATAAGAACAAAGTCCCAACAAGAATGCAGAATGATCGAGCAATCCGTACAAGTGGGCGAATTAACGAATATCTCACAATAATTCAAAATACCAATATGTCGATATCAGGTCACGAGAAAGCAACAAAAATTTCAAGACAATAATAAAAATACTCCAGCAAGCAGTGATAGTACAAGTTAAAGTTTATACACAAACCTTGGCTTTTTAGCACATAAATAGTCCTACCACAACTTGACGAGTTCAAATCGTAGACAAACAAGTGCGTCAACTTCCTCAAAAAAATTCCTTTAGCTCGTACAAAAGTATAACACCTTTAATACACAATAAAATATCCATTTAATATTCAACAATTTTAGCAGGTGAAAATGAACAAGATAGATATCAAAAGTGAGCCTAGTTTGTGCAAATCACACAAAATCCCCAAAACAGTAAATCTGGCAGCCTAACTGCCTTGAATTATGACTCAGTTTTGAATAGGTAAACGGTAAAACCAAGCTTTGTAGTCTTCACAAAAGTTTTATCAAGGAGTCAAAAACCATTACAAAATATATTTCTTACAAAAAGAAGTGCTCAAAATACTAACAGCTGTACATAGAAGGTTCCTAAATCGGAAAAACTGGCCAGAACTTTCCCTGTGTTGCATCTCCTTTTTCGACCCTATAACCACAAAACCAGATTTTGATATAAACATAAGAGTTATAGGTCTTTGTAATATGTTTCCAAAACATATATATGTTTACTCAAAACAGATATCTACACTAAGAGATATAATAATATTACTAACAGATAGACAGTTCCAAAACCGAGTTTGGGTTACTTACCACGGGGAGGGGGGGTGTCTTGAGTTCTTTCTGAAAGAACAAGTTATTCTATAGGTAATTTTGTATGGGATATGATTGAGAGAGAGTTCAGGGTTTCCTCAGCCTTAAGGAACCGAAATATGGAGAGGAAGTCAATTATTTTTACACATAAACATGGATATATATTATTCCAAAAGGTGGCTGCCCAAAAAGTTAAAGTTGGTTGCCCCAAATATTTAAACATCTCATGTATTTACTATAGTTTTTTTGGAGATAAATATAGTTGTAGTAGTTTACGTAAATACCCCGATACAATTTACTAAAATACCGTCTTACTTTAAGGCAAGCAACTTCCCAAATGTCGCAAAAATTCAAGTTTAAGGAGCATGAATTAGAGACTAATCTTTTTTATCACGAAATGGTCGAATGATGTGAAAATGCTATCTTAGATATCTTGGGGTATTACAACTCTATCCCCCTTAAAGAAATTTCACCCCAAAATTTACCTGATTCTAGTCTCGAAATAAATTCGGATATTGAGTTCGCATGTCCGCCTCTCGCTCCCATGCGGCTTCTTTACCAGTATGATTTCTCCAAAGTACCTTTACTAAGGGAATTATTTTATTTCTAAGTTGTTTTAATTCACACACCAAGATCTAGATAGGTTCTTCTTCATATGTCAAGTCAGGATTAACCTCAATGGATTCAACAGGAAGAACATGACACGGATCTGAGCAATATCTTCTAAGCATAGAAACATGGAAGACGTTGTGGATCTTGTCCAACTCAGTTGACAAAGCTAACTTATAAGAAACTGGGCCAACTTTATCAAGTACTTCATATGTTCCAATAAATCGAGGGCTATGTTTTCCTTTTTTGCCAAACCTCATAATTTTCTTCCATGGAGAAACCTTTAAAAATACCTTATCACCAACTTGGTGCTCAATTTCACGCCTCTTAAGATCAGCATAAGAGTTTTTTCTATCTGAAGTAATTTTTAGATGATCCTTTATTATTCTTACCTTATCTTCCGTTTGTTTCACAATCTTAGGACCAATAACCTTCTTTTCACGAACTTCACTCCAACAAAGAGGAGTCCGACATTTCCTTCCATATAGAGCTTCATAAGGAGGCATGCCAATACTTGATTGGTAGTTATTATTGTAAGAAAATTCTATCAAAGCCAAGTATTTGTCCCAACTACCTTCAAACTCAATAATACAGGCTCAAAGCATATCTTCCAAAACTTGTATTACCCTTTCAGACTGGCCGTCTGTCTGGGGATGGAAAAAAGTGCTAAAGTTCAACCTAGTGCCCAATGCTTCTTGCAAGCTTGTCCAGAATCTAGATGTAAACCTTGGTTCTCGATCAGATACAATAGAGGAAGGAATGACATGTAGTCTCACAATCTCATTAATGTACAATTTTGCTAAACGCTCAAGTGAATAATCCACCCTGATTGCCAAGAAGTGCGCACTCTTTGTTAGCCTATCCACTCTAACCCAAATTGCATCGTGATTTCTTTGAGTGCACGGTAGTCTAAAAATGAAGTCCATAGTTATTCTCTCCCATTTTCATTATGGTATCGACAAGGGCTGTAGCAAATGAACCGGTACTTGATGTTCAACCTTTATTTGTTGACAAATCAAACATTTTGAAATAAACTCCGCAATGTCTTTCTTCATACCATTCCACCAATAGTGTTCTTTGATGGTTTGGTACACTTTCGTGCCTCTAGGATGCATTGCATATGGTGAAGTATGTGCTTCATTCAAAATTTCTCTCCTCTGATTTTCATCATTAGGAACACATAACCTATTCTGATAAAATAGGACACCATTCTCACCCAATGTAAAATCATATTTTCCCCCATTTTTAACCTGTTTGATCAATCTTGCAAGCTTCTCATCCAATTTTTGTGCTTCTTTCACCTGTTCAAGTAATATTGGCTTGATTTTTAGATTAGCAACAAATGAACCATCATAATTAAGTGCAAGACAAGCATTCATAGCTCTTAACTCAAGAAGCAAGGGCAAGGGACTTAAATATAAACTTGAAAAGGATTTATGACTTAGGGCATCTGCAACCATATTGGCTTTTCCCGGATGATAGTCAATTGTGCAGTCATAATCTTTTATGAGTTCAAGCCATCTCCGTTGTCTCAAGTTCATCTCTTTTTGTGTATTCAAGTACTTCAAGCTCTTAGGATCAGTAAATATATTACACTTTTCTCCGTATAAGTAATGCCTCCAATTTTTTAAAGCAAACACAATAGCAGCAAGTTCAAGATCATGAGTAGGATAATTCAATTTATGTTATTTCAATTTTTGAGAGGCATAAGAAATAACTTTTCCTTCTTGCATCAGAACACAACCGAGACCACAATGAGAAGCATCACTGTATATCACATACTCTTTCCCTTCAGTTGGTTGAATAAGTATAGGAGCTTATGTCAACAAGGATTTGAGAGTTTCAAAGCTCTCTTGGAATTTGTCATCCCAAGTAATTTTGACTTCTTTCTTCAAAAGATTAGTCAAAGGAGAAGCTATAATGGAGAAGCCTTTCACAAACCTTCTATAGTATCCTGCTAAGCCTAAGAAACTTCATACTTCTGTGGGACTTTTTGGTGGATTCCATTAACGATAGCTTGAATATTACTAGCTTCCACCTTCACACCTTCAGCTAACACAACATGTCCTAGAAAAGCCACTTCACTAAGCCATAATTCACATTTAGAAAGCTTAGCATAAAGCTCTTTTTCCTTTAAAATTTGCAAAATAATGCGAAGGTGTTTATCATGATCTTCACTATTCTTGGAATATATTAGAATATCATCTATAAAGACAATCACAAATTGATCAAGATAGGGCTTAAATACTCGATTCATTAGATCTATGAACACCGCAGGAGCATTTGTTAACCCGAATGGCATCACCAAAAATTCATACTGACCGTATCGAGTTCTAAAGGCAGTTTTGGGAACATCTTGATCTCTTACCCGTAGTTGGTAATACCCAGACCTTAAATCAATTTTTGAAAATAAGTTAGGACCCTTCAGCTGGTCAAA
Organism: Jaltomata sinuosa; assembly: GCA_003996215.1. Lineage (NCBI taxonomy): Eukaryota > Viridiplantae > Streptophyta > Magnoliopsida > Solanales > Solanaceae > Jaltomata > Jaltomata sinuosa. The sequence continues at coordinate 10,072 of QJPP01002248.1, forward strand.
TAAATCATCAATCCTAGGCAGTGGATATCTGTTCTTGATTGTTATCTTGTTCAATTATCTATAGTCAATGCAAAGCCAAATAGTGCCATCTTTCTTCTTTACAAATAAGACAGGTTCTCCCCAAGGAGAAACATTAGGACGAATGAAACCGTTCTCAAGAAGTTCCTGTAATTGAACTTTCAACTCCCTCAATTCTGCTGGAGCCATTCTATAGGGAGTTATAGAAATAGGAGTAGTAATGGGAACAAGCTCTATCAGAAATTCAACTTCTCTTTCAAGAGGCAACCCAGGAAGATTTTCAGGGAAGACATCAGGAAAATCACACACTGTAGGCATTTCCTTGAGGCTAGGACTCTCCAAACGTGTATCAACTATATGTCACGCCTTGAGGCTACCCCCTGGGTGTACCACAGAAGTTGTGACCACAAGTGTCCCAAGTTAACCCTTGGTCATAGCATCACTCAGGTAAATCAATTAAAGGAGCGGAAGCATAATAAGGAAATCCAGAAATATAAGCATAGATAGTCAAGTTGAATGGGAAAATACAATATAGAGAAAGGGCTCAAACACTGTCTATGTATGAAAAGCCTCTAAGCTAGCATATGGAGTTGATGGAACAAAACCCCAACTAACTCGACAATCTAAAGGAAAGGTAAACAATACAACTGGAATGAAAACCCATCCTTGAACTATGAGGACTCACCAATGCTGACTGGATAATCGGCTCCGACTAGCCACGAGCTTGATGGGAAACACATGAATCTGCATCATCAAGAAGATGCAGCGCAAGATATGCGTCAGTACTATAGGATGTACCAAGTATGTGAGCGATGTATGAACATGATAAAAAAATAGTTTAAAACATGCTTAAAAATGAACTCGTTGCATGAAGGAAGAGACATAAGTAAATATCAATACATAAGGTGTAAAACATGAAATAAAGTTTAAGTTCCAAGTATAGAATCATATAACTTCATAGCTTGAAAATAATCATGTGGGAGTTTCATTTAACCGATATTAAACCATGCTGAGCTACATGGAGTCCAGTGTCATGCACCCACACTGAAAAAGGTTGTCGTAACCTGCCAAAGTTAGAACTATGTTCATAAGGATCCTGTCATAAGCCACAGAGGGTAACCTACGGTGGCAACGTAGTTTTGGACTTGGGTTATCTGAACCCTCGTCGCTCAGTGCTAAATACTACTCCCAAAACATATAACATGAAGTTCATATACATGTGACATATTTGGATGCCAAACTTGTTCATAACATGTTCATACCCCGAATCTTCATACTACTCATAAATTTTAGTTTAGGAAACTAATTCATGAGCATTGATGGTACATCGGTTGTCTTGTTTTGCATAATACTTCATAACTTGTGAAATTTGCATACTTCATAACTTGTAAAATTTTCATGACTCTAGTTCAATTTCATAATACATGCATTTTCATAGAACATATGAACTAGACACAAATACTTGAAAACCCATAAAAATCATGCTATCAAATACCCAATTTGCTTAAAATCAACTCATGCATGTAGAATTTTCCATGACTAGTCTTCCATCCATGAAATAAGAGTTCATATTAAAAACTCATGCAAAACCATGCAATTTAATAGAAATTTCATAATCAAATCATGAGAATATACTTTATAGCAAAACCCATAAGAATTGGGTAAGAATCCTAATTTGAAGATTCGTGAAATCAAAATAGAATTAGGGGTTTTGGGTACAAGGGTGAAGGGAACCTATTGTTTAATACCCACATACCTTGACTGAAGCTGGCCCACTTGAAATTGAAAAGATTTAGGAGACTTGATATTGGAGCTTGAGACTAGGAGCTTGAAGGAGAACTTTTCCCAATTTGGTGGATGAATGAAGTATAATAAGAAGCTTAGGCTAAATGGGGTAGAAACCCTTCTCAAAGTAGTCAAAACGACATCATTTAGGAGTTAAAATGGTGGGTAATGACTAAAATTCCCCTGGGACTTAAATAAGAAACTGCAGGAAAAGGGCCACCTCATGGGATACCCAACAGGCATCGTGCCCACGATGGCCAATCGGCCAAGGCATCATGCAAACTTGCCTGAGGAGTGGGCTGCTGGAGGGTCCCGACGGCTGACTCCCATGGGCCGTGGCAGCGGTGACGCCCGTGGTGTAGCCCGTCGGTAAAGCTTAGCTTGGAAGGGAGGGGTTCTATAGGTTTCTGACGGTGGGTTCCCATGGGAAATCATACCTACGATGCCCATCGTGACCACGGTCGGATGGGGAAGAATATGGTTTAACCCACTGGGCGTGCCCCATGGTGCAAGCCATGGCCCATCACAGCTACGACGCCCGTGGTGGTCAGCCAATGAAGCAACTTGCTGGGTTCTGAGTTTTGCTTGGCCGGTTTAAGTCCCGGGGTGTTACAATATCTCCCCCTTGGGATCATTCGTCCTCGAATGAAGAATAAGCAAGGAAAACGCGAGAGATAACAACCCAACCAACATCAAAAACATGGAAACCAAGGAGTAAATATGAAAACTGAACTTTTTAACTTAAGACATGACTGAATCAACTTCGAAAACATGAATGCATGCTAGGATCATGAGGGAAAATGGTGGAATAGAATTGGAGGAACATACTAAGGAGGAAACTGTTACCTCAAGCTGAAATTGAGTCGGAAGGAAAGAGACAGGGATATTTGTCCTTCATGACCTCTTCCGCTTCCCAATTAGCACCCTTCACAAGATGATTCCTCCAAAGGACTTTCACCGAGGTAACTTCTTTGTTCCTCAACCTCCGAATCTGATGATCAAGAATCTCTACGAGGACTTCCTCATAAGTGAGACTATCCTTCAAACCTATGTCCTCTAAAGGAACAATCAAGGTCGGACCACCAACTCACTTCTTCAACAAGGGAACATGGAAAACCAGATGAACCACTTCTAACTCTGTTGGCAAATCCAACTCATTAGCAACGCCACCGACTCTCCTGAGAACCTGATAAGGACCTACAAAATGGGGACTAAGCTTCCCCTTCTTGCCAAACCTCATCACACCCTTCATGCGTGACACCTTCAGAAAAACCCAATCTTCAACTTCAAATTCCAATTCCCTCCTTCTCACATCGGCATACAATTTTTGTCGACTCTGAGCGGTCTTCAACCGTTCCCTAATAAGCTAAACTTTCTCCATAGTCTCATGAACAAAATCGGGGCCAATCAAATCTGCCTCACCTACCTCAAACCAACCAATGGGAGATCTATACCTCCGGCCATAAAGTGCCTTATAAGGAGCCATCTAGATGCTAGGGTAAAAGCTGTTGTTGTAGGAAAACTTGATAAGAGGTAAGTGATCATCCCAATTACCTTTGAAATCAATCACACAAGCTCTCAACATGTCCTCCGAAGTCTGAATAGTACATTCTGCTTGGCCATCCATCTGAGGGTGAAAAGTCATGCTAAGTTTCACCTGAGTACCAAGACCTCTCTGAAATGACCTCCAAAACTGGGATGTAAACTGAGTACCTTTATCTAAAATGATAGACAAAGGAACACCATGCAATATGACGATCTCCCGAATGTAGAGTCTGGCATAATCGTCTGCTCCATCCGTAGTCTTGACAACCAAGAAGTGGGATGACTTGGTCATCCAGTCGACAATCACCCAAATGGAATCATGTTTCCTTCGAGTACTAGGCAAACCAGTAATGAAGTCCATATTGATCACTTCCCATTTCCAAGTGGGAAGGTCAATATCCTGAAACATGCCACCGGTCGCTGATGTTCCACATTCACTTGCTGACAGTTGGGACACTTAGCCACAAACCCGGCTATGTCCCTCTTCATACCATTCCACCAAAAGACTTCTCGTAGATCACGGTACATCTTGGTGGCACCCGAATGAATGGAATATCTGGAACTATGAGCCTCGGTCAGAATCTGCTGTCTTAAACCATCTACATCTGGCATACATAACCGACCCTGATAATGAAGAACACCATCTCCCCTTTGGGAGAAAACCTCAACCCTTTGCTGATAGAATGCACCCTTAAGATAAGATGGGATCACTGTCTTGCTTTGCCTTCACCTCTGCAACCAAGGACGATTCAGACCCATTCTGGATAATAACACCACCTTCTGTTGAGTCCATAAGGCGAACTCCCAACTGAGCAAGCCTATGAACCTCCTTAACCAACTCCTTCTTCCCGTCTTCAACGGAAGATACACTTCCCATGGATAATCTACTAAGTGCATCCGCCACAACATTAGCCTTACCCGGATGGTAAATCACACTCATATAATAATCTTTAAGGAGCTCAAGCCATCTTCTTTGACACAAATTCAACTCTTTTTAAGAGAACACATACCGAAGACTCTTATGATCGATGAATATATCAACGTGCACACCATACAAGTAGTATCTCCAAATCTTCAAAGAAAAAACAACAGCTGCTAACTCAAGATCATGAGTAGGGTAATTCTTCTCATGAACCTTAAGATGTCTAGAAGCATAAGCAATCACCTTGCCTATCTGCATTAAAACACAACCCAAAACGATCCTAGAAGCATGACAATACACAACAAAATCATCTAGGCCCTCAGGTAGAGCCAATACAGGGGCTGTGGTCAATCTTGTCTTCAATTCCTGAAATTTCTTCTCACACAAATCAGACCACTAAAATTTTACCTTTTTCTGAGTTAATCGAGTCAAAGGGGCAGCAATGGAAGAAAATCATTCCACAAATCTCATATAGTAACCAGTCAAACCCAAAAAGCTCTTAATATTAGACGGGGAAGTGGGTCTAGGCCAGTTCTTTACTGCCTCAATCTTTTGAGAGTCAACCCGAATACCATCTCTAGTCACAATATGACCCATAAAAGCAACGTACTGCATTCAGAACTCACACTTGCTAAACTTAGCAAATAACTGTTGGTCCTTGAGAGTTTGCAATACAACTATCAAATGATCCGCATGCTCCTCCTTACTCTGAGAGTAGATATGGATATCATCAATGAAAACAATTACAAATATATCCAAATACTGCTTGAACACACGGTTCATTAAATCCATAAAAGCTGCAGGAGCATTTGTTAGACCTAAAGATATAACAACAAACTCATAATGACCATACCGAGTCCTGAAGGCTATTTTCAGAATATCACACTCTCGAACACGAAGCTGATAATAACCAGATCTAAGGTCGATCTTGGAAAAGAAACTAGCACCCAAAAGTTGATCAAACAAGTCATCAATCCTAGGAATGGATACCTATTCTTGATTATGACCTTGTTCAACTGACGGTAGTCAATATACATCCTAAGGGAACCATTTTTCTTCCGAACAAACAAAACTGGGGTACCCCATGAAGAAATGCTAGGCCTGATGAAACCCTTATCAAGAAGATCCTTCAATTGATCCTTCAACTCTTTAAGTTCTGCGGGGGCCATCTTTTAGGGAGAAATGGAGACGAGATTCGCATTTGGGAAAAGATCTATCCCAAAGTCGATCTCCTGCTCGGGAAGGACTTTGGGCAAATCCTCGGGAAACACTTCTGGGAACTCATTCACAATAGAAATAGACTGAAGGGATGGGGCCTTGGACTCCGTGTCCATAACCCAAACTATGTGATAAGAATAACCCTTAGAAAACATCTTTCTAGCCTTAAGATAAGATATAAAGCAACCTTTCAAGGAAGGGGGACTACCTTGCCACTCTAAGACAGGTTCATTCGGAAACTTGAATCTAACAACACGAGTAGGACAATCAATCGAAGTATAACAAGCATATAACCAATCCATACCCAGAATAACATCAAAATCAGTCATCTCCAACTCCACTAAATCCGCTGAAGTGACTCTATGAAGGACTGAGATAGGGTAGTTTCAGTAGATTCTTTTGGCTAGGACTGACTCAACAATAGGAGTAGAAATGACAAAGGGTTCCAAAAGTCGTTTTGGACAAATTTCAAACTTATAAGCAACATAAGGGGTTATAAAAGATAAGGAGGAACCGGGGTACAATAACGCATACACATCAAGAGAGAAAACTTTCAACATACCGGTAATAACATTTGGAGAACTCTCCTGGTCCTGACAGGAGGAAATAACATAAAGTCAGTTCTAGTGCTGATCACCAGAACTAGAAGTTGTGCATTGCTGGGTTGGTCGACCTCCTGGGGCTGCTGGATCAGACTGAGCCCTGCTACCTCTTTGCCCCTTCTTAGCTGAAGGGAAATCTCTAACAATGTGTCCAACCTATCCATACCCAAAGCATGCACATGAGCCCAAGAGACACTCTCCAGGGTGATTCTTCCCATACTTGCTGCAAATAGGATGAGAAGGTCCCTTAGCAACACTCCCCTGAAACTGCGAGTAGGAACCAGATCCTCTACCACTTTGATCATGACGAGGCCTCGGGGCCTGGATAGGAGCACTAGCAGAAGAATGAATGGGTTCTGATGATTTCTTATGGAATAAGGAGTGATGTCCACCTCCGGACCTGTGATGGACAAAACCTGATCCCTCAGATCTAACTCTCTTGTTCTCTCTAGAAATCTCCCTAAGCCTGTCCCCTTTGATCTATGAGCATGAGTCTTGAGTCTGGAGATGTTCATATCACTCAACAACATAGCAGACCTGCATTCCTTCTTCACCATATCTAAAACTACAAAGATGAACTTACTTATTTGGTTATGCAGATCCGATACCATAGAAGGGGCATACCTCGATAACTGAGTGAACTTCAAACTGTACTCTTGGACCGACATCGACCCCTGTCTGAAGTTCACAAACTCCTCAATCTTTGCTTATCTCAACTCTCAGGGAAAGAACCGATCAAGTAAAGCTCCCTCGAAACACTCCCAAGTCATAGGGACCACATCCCTAGCTCTAGCTTCCTTCCATTGCGTGAACCAGATGTGAGCTACATCCTTGAGTTGATAGGATGCGAGCTCTACACACTCAACCCCAACCACTGGCATAACATCAAAGATCTTCTTCACTTCATCAATATAGTTAAGTGGGTCCTCACTCACTTTTGAACCCCAAAATTCCGGTGGGTTCATTCGAACAAAATCACGAACTCGGGCCGCCACCCCACCTTGAGGGTGGACGGGGGCATGTGCCTGTGGATTGGCCTGAGCAGCCAAGGTATGGGCTAGCAAATGGATGGCATTCCTAAATTCCTCATTTTTGAACTTGGGGGCCGGAACTGGAGGAGCAGTATTCTGAGTGGCTCAGTGAGGCATAGCACATTGAGGCATGATCTGAAATGTCCGAGGTAAGGATTAGAAGAACACTAGAGCTAATCTCTATCACACGATTTGATCATGAAAGGACTGGAGTTTTCTAAGACACCTCATAGCTTCCCTCTCATATGTGTGGCGTGCTTCACACACATGAAAAAGACTCTACTCGATGCGGCTTTTAGACATCCTAGGACCCCTGAACCCGAGGCTCTGATACCAAGTTTGTCATGCCCCGAGGCTACCCCTTGGGTGTAACATGGGACTTGGGACCACAAGTGTCCCAAGTTAACCCTTGGTCATAGCATCACTCAGGTAAATCAATTAAAAGAGCGGAAGCATAATAAGGAAATCCAGAAATATAAGCATAGATAGTCAAGTTGAATGGGAAAATACAATATAGAGAAAGGGCTCGAACACTGTCTATGTCTGAAAAACCTCTAAGCTAGCATATGGAGTTGATGGGACAAAACCCCAACTAACTTGACAATCCAAAAGAAATGTAAACAATATAACTGGAATGAAAACCCATCCTCGAACTATGAGGACTCACTAATGCTGACTGGATAATCGACTCTGACTAGCCACGAGCCTGATGGGAAACACCTGAATCTGCATCATCAAGAGGATGCAACACAAGATATGTGTTAGTACTATAGGATATATGAAGTACGTGAGCAATGCATAATCATGATAAAAAAATAGTTTAAAACATGCTTAAAAATGAACTCGTCGCATGAAGGAAGAGACATAAGTAAATATCAAGACATAAGATGTAAAACATGAAATAAAGTTTAAATTCTAAGTATAGATTTATATAACTTCATAGCTTGAAAATAATCATGTGGGAGTTTCTCTTAATCGACATTAAACCATGCTGAGCTACATGGAGTCCTGTCTCATGCACCCACACTGAAAAAGGCTATCCTAACCGGCCAAAGTTAGAACCATGTTCATAAGGATCCTGTCATAAGCCACAGAGGTCAACCTACGGTGGCAACGTAGTTTTGGACTTGGGTTATCTGAACCCTCATTGCTCGGTGCTAAATACTACTCCCAAAACATATAACATGAAGCTCATATACATGTTATATATCTGGATGCAAAACTTGTTCATAACATGTTCATATCCCCGATCTTCATACTACTCATGAATTTTAGTTTAGGAAAATGATTCATGAGCATTGATGGTACATCGGGTGTCTTGTTTTACATAATACTTCATAACTTGTGAAATTTGCATATTTCATAACTTGTAAAATTTTCATGACTCTAGTTCAATTTAATAATACATACATTTTCATAGAACATAGGAACTAGACATGTACTTACTTGAAAACCCATGAAAATCATGCTACCAAATACCCAATTTGCTTAAAATCAACTCATGCATGTAGAATTTTCCATGACTAGTCTTCCATCCATGAAATAAGAGTTTATATGTAGAGACCCATGCAAAACCATGCAATTTAATATAAATTTCATAATCAAATCATGAGAAGATACTTTATAGCAAAACCCATAAGAATAGGGTAAGAACCCTAATTTGAAAATTATTGAAATCAAAATAAAATTAGGGGTTTTGGGCACAAGGGTGAAAAAAACCCATTATTGAATACCCATATACCTTGATTGAAGCTGACCCACTTGAAATTGAAAAGATTTAGGAGACTTGATATTGGAGCTTGAGACTTGGAGTTTGGAGGAGATTTTTTCCCAATTTGGTGGATGAATGAAGTATAATGAGAAGCTTAGGCTAAATGGGGGAGAAACCCTTCTCAAAGTAGTCAAAACGATATCATTTAGGAGTTTAAAGGGTGAGTAATAACTAAAATGCCCATGGGACTTAAATAAGAAACTACAGGAAAAGGGCCACCTCACAGGCTACCCGACAGGCATCGTGCCCATGACTGCCTGTTAGCCATGGCATCGTGCAAACTTTCCTGAGGAGTAGGCTACTGGAGGGTCCCGATGGCTGACTCTTATAGGCCATGGCACCAGCGACGCCCGTGGTGTAGCCCGTCGATCAAGCTTAGCTGGGAAGGGAGGGGTTCTGAAGCTTTCTGACAGTGGGTGCCCTTGCCCATGGGCCATCGTACCTACAACTCCCATCATGACCACCATCAGCAGGGGAGGAATGTTGTTTGACCGACGGTGCAAGCCATGGCCCGTCGCAGCTACGACGCCCGTGGTGGTCAGGCAATGAAGTAAGTTGCTGAGTTCTGAGTTTTGCTTGGCTGGTTTAAGTCTCGGGGTGTTACACTATATGATCAAGATAGGCATCACAGCCTTGACAAATCATATTTCTTGCAAAGATCGCAAAAATAATATTAGATGTTAGTGATCTCTCACCTTGAACAATGATGTGTGAAAATGTAGGATCTTTAAAAGTCACATGCTTTGACCTATATATCCATTAATTTTCAACAATTTCAGCAGGTGAAAATGAACAAGATAGATATCAAAAGTGAGCCTAGTTTGTGCAAATCACACCAAATCCCCAAAACAGTAAATCTGGACAGCCTAACTGCCTTGTATTATCACTCAGTTTTGAATAGGTAAACTGTAAAACCAAGCTTTGTCGTATTCACAAAAGTTGTAGGTATACGTCTTAGGGTTTCAAGGAGTCAAAACCTCTCACAAAATATATTTTGTACAAAAATATGTGCTCAAAATACTAACAGCTGTACATAGAAGGTTCCTAAATCAGAAAAACTGGCCAGAACTTTCCCTGTGTTGCGTATCCTTTTTCGACCCCATAACAGCAAAACCAGCTTTTTACATAAACATAAAAGTTATAGTTCTATGTAATATATTTCCAAAATATATTTGTTCACTCAAAACTGATTTCTACACAAAGAGATATACTAATATTACTAACAGATAGACAGTTCCAAAACCGACCTACCACAAGGGGGGGGGTTTGTCTTGAGTTCTTGCTGAAAGAACAAGTTATTCTCTAGGTAATTTTGTGTGGGATATGATTGAGAGAGATTTCAGGGTTTCCTCAGCCTTAAGGAACCAAAATATGGAGAGGAGGTCAATTATTTTTACACATAAACATGGATATATATTAATCCAAAAGGTGGCTGCCCAAAAAGTTAAAGTTGGCTGCCCCAAATGTTTAAACATCTCATGTATTTACCATAGTTTTTTCGGAGATAAATATAGTTGTAGTAGTTTATGTAAATACCCCAATACAATTTCCTAAAATACCGTCTTACTTTAAGGCAAGCAACTTCCCAAATATCGCAAAAATTCAAGTTTAGGGAGCGTGAATTAGAGAATAATCTTTTATATCACGAAATGGTCGAATGATGTGAAAATGCTAGCTTAGATATCTTGGGGTATTACAACTCTATCCCCCCACAGTGGTGCAAGTTATCAGCTAGCTCAAAACTTACAGTTACTCTTCTTTGTAACCAGATCCTACATGAACTTTGCATACCCAGACATCTGCTTTAATGCTTTAACCAAAGGAATATTCATTGAAAGCTATTTCAGCATGGAGATAAACTTGCAATATTTACCTTCCTCGGCCTTATTGATCAATATCTGTGGATAAGGTGGAGAAGGTAATGGTATAGGCTTTAAGACCTGTGAAACCTCTTTATTCTTCTCTTTGGTGGCAACAAACTTCTTCTCAATTAGCTTTTCATTACTACCCTTTTCCTCTGAATTGACCATAATCCCAGTATCATCTTTTTTAAGTTCGACCGGCTCATCAACAACTATAGGAATATGAGGATCAACAATCTATTTCCTACTTCAAGTAGTCACTACCATGGGATGCCTATTATTTTTTGGATTCTGGATTGTATTACTAGGACGTGTACCTTTCTGATGCTGATTCAAAGCTGAAGACATATGATTTAACTATTGCTGGATTTTCTTGATGGCAGTGGCATGTGAATCTACTTTCTGATTCATGCCTGAGATGTTAGCATGCATCTTCTTCAAGTTACCATCAGTCGACTCCACTTTATGCAATACCTTGGCCAATATCTCTTTGAGTATTGGCTACTCGGATCTTGCTTCATGGTTAGCAGAAGGGACATATAGGCTACTTCTATTATTCTTGTAGCCATTCCTTTTGTTCCAATCACCATCTCTATCTCTACCCCTGCTCCTATCTCTATAGCCAGACCAGTTGTAGTTGTCATGTCTATCCCTGTTCTGACCTTGATTTCCTTGGCCATTGCCCCGGAAACCCGCCACTTGATCATTCAAATAGTTAGCTTCTTTATCAGATTTGGGCCCATCCTATCTTGGTGATTTACCTTGTGAACCTACAGTATTCACCTTCTTTGCTCTGTTATTAAGGATTTGTTTCACAATCAAATCTACATTTGTCTTTAATCCTACGACATCCTATCTAAGCTCCTGCAATTCCTTATGGTCTATGGATTTCCCAATCGCATAAGTTCTTGCTGAACTCTCATCCTCTCTTATATGCCAGGCTCTGTTCATCTTGGTAACTCTATCAAACATCTCAGAAGCTTCAATATAAGTATTCTCCATGAACGCTCCCCCAATGACTGTATCAGCTACTGCCTTGGTGTTTGCATTCAGTGCTCTGTAGAATATCTTCATCAAATGATCCGAAAGAATCCTATGATTTGGTACCTATTTCAGCTTCTTATTGAACCTAAACCATGTTTCATATAGTGCCTCAGTGGGTAACTGCTTAAAGTTATAGATTTCCTGCTTGAGCTGCAACATCTTTGATAGAGGAAAGAACCTCTCCAGTAACTGACTTCTCAGTTCCAACCATGTGTATATTGAGTTATCAGGAAGTTTAGAAAGCTAAAGTGTTGGTTCTCCAGTCAAAGAAAATGGAAACAACCGCAATCTGATAGCATCTTGGCATACTCCTGGCAGATTATAAGCTTTACATATCCCCACAAAGTTCACCAAGTGTAAATTCGCATCATCAGTAGCCTTGCCTTCAAATAATCTCTTCAGGTTCATCAATTGGATCATAATGCTTGTAATGTCAAACTTTGTACCATCGGGAAGTAGTGGCAATACTATGGGGCCTGTTGTCCCTGTATGATCAACATTGTCTTCATCATCAATAAGATTGTAGCAAGGGATGTTTTGGGTTTACTGAAACTGGCGACCCCTATTCCCTCTCAAACCAACCGGATCTTGAGGTACATTGCATTAGGATGCCTCGTCTCTCGCAGCTTGAGCATTCAGTGCGACTTGATAAGAAACTTCTTGCCTTGCTTGCTCAGCTGCATAATTTTTATTTTCTAAGTATATGGCAACCTGAGCATCTTATGTGAATTGGGCATCTTCTTCTGCCTTTTGCTTTTGCTGTTCTTCAGCTAATATCTGAGTTGTGGCTTGTTCTGGTGTCTCAGCAATCCCATCCTTTGCCATGTTTCTCAAAGTTTGTTGGAGCTCAGGATCGAACGAAATTAGAGGATTGCCTTGACTCCTTGTACTGGGCATGCATAAGTGTGTAACCTGTGGAACAAAACAAAAACAATAAAAAATTTAAATCAGGAAATAAGAACTAATAGTCAAATAACACAATTGCTCTTAATCCTAAACCGTATTACCTGGCAACGGTGACAAAATTTGATACGCCCAAATTATACCTCCAAAAGGAAGTATAAAGCAGTCGTTGGTCAAATATAGAATCTAACCAAGGTTAGGGTTGATCCCACATGGAATATGGTAGAATCTCAGTCAACTGTGTGTATTCGTGCTCTTAGCCATCTTATTTTCCTAAAAGGGGGGTTTCGAGTAACAATTAATGTTTGTAAATTGTTAAGTAACATGTAATCAGTAAGTATCAATATTCTTGTGATTCAGAGAGAAGATGGACTAGGACTGTGTTTCCCATGAGTTCATAACACAGTAGGCGTTGTACTAGCAATCTATTCTGGTGCTTAGCATGCAAGATCGGTAAGTTAGGTTCACCTAAAGGTTGATCCCCTATATAGATAAATTTCACCATGCAACTTGGTCCATCTACGGGTGTGTGCTTTACTAACTCTTATCTTTGATCCCAGATTAGCTATTCCTGAATAAGGTCAAGCTATTAGATGAGGGTTGATAGCCTCAAATCTCCATTGTAGCAATCCTTTTACCATTCTTTATCTCCTTTGTCCGGCAAGTAAGAATAAGGCAAGTTCAAACATTGCACATAGTTAAAAAGCAATCAAAGTGAAGGGAAGAACAATAAATGCAAAACACCATCCTAGAATTGCTAAGTACTTTGCCTACATTGTTAATTCGTTATGGTTCCCACAATCGTAGTTGTGGATTTAGCTACTCATGTTTATAAGTACACAATTAAAAGTTGTTGAAGAATTCATGATCATATACTTATAAGAAGAAGTAAAGAGTTCCAGAAATTTGAATAATTGAAGAAGAATCAAGAATCAAGAGCCAATGGATGTGTTAACCTCTCAAAATCAATAACAATTCAATACTAATGTTTAACAAGTTAGTTCTCTCCTAAAAAGTATGTAACCTCCGAAATAAAACCTTAAGGAAAGTTTTTATAGACAACAAATCCTATCCTAAGTAGACTAGGAAAATATAGCCACGTCAGTGACCATGAGTTGGTTCACGACCCATCATTCTGAATGATGGTTCGTAGTTTGCTGAGGTTAACCGTGGTTCTACTGAGTCAACTTTACCTATTGTGAGAAACCACTAATGAAGTAATGGGTCATAGAATCATTCTACGGTTCATCAGATGACTCGTGGTTTTAAACTCTATTTTTTACCCTCTCTAACTAATAACCACGAATAACATGACATATTTGTGGTCTGGAACTATTGTCCATGAACTGACTTGTGGTTTCTGTTTCTCTTGTTTGCATGTTTGCAGGTCCTCTATTCTACGACTAACGGAATGGGCCGTGGAATCAATTCATGAGTCGTAGACTGACTCGTGCTTCTTTACATGATTTGCACTCCTCCGAGATTTATTCCATGAGTAACAGTACAGGAACATAGTTTGAAACCATGAACAGTCATCCCACTCATCAATTCTCACTTCAGCCAACTTTCAGTCCAAATTTTAGCTTTTCTAACATAGAACCTATTTTCCTGCACACTTAATAAAAACCATCAAATCTACCAACAAAATGCTAAAGAACATCTAATAATCCTAAGTATTAAACGTCAAAAGTGTCATACATCCACGACACATCAGGCCCTAGAAAGAACTTCAAAAGTGAGGATGAATAAAGCAGAAGACAGAGGATATCCTTGCTTTACTCCTCTAGTGGAGTGAAAGAACCCATGGCGTTGTCCATTCATCAAGATAGAGTACTAGTTATTAGCTACTAATCTCCAAATCATGTAAATGAAGATTTTTTCAAAACCCATCTTCCTTATTACTTCAAAAATTACCAAGACACTCTTTCATAAGCCTTTGTCATATCTAGCTTTAGGACCACATTTGACTTGCTTTTTTTTGCTGATGTTAGTAATAATATCCCGAGTTTGTAAATAATGCACCTCCTTTTAACAAATCCAGACTGATTAGAAGAAATAAGATTGGGTAGAATACCATCTAGCCTACCTTGCACCACCTTGGAAATAATCTTATTAATGAAATTACTCAAACTAATAGGTCTTAAGTCTGAAAAAGTTTGGACAATAGACTTTTTGGGAAGTAAAACCAGATTATCGCGAGTAATGAATTTAGAAAGAGTGTCAACATTAAAGAAAGATTTGACCACCTCATATAGATATTACTAAATAGTTTTCCAACAGGATTGAAAGAAATCCCCAGATAATCCATCAGGTCCACAAGTACTAGATCTATCTAGAGAGAAAACTGCATTTTTGATATCTTCTCTTTCTGGTTTTGAACATAGCATCATGTTCTCTTCTCCTGATATAATTTCTAGTATATGATGTAAGATAGAAAAATCAGATCCATATTCTTTTTGTATGAATTTCTTGTTAAAGAATAAAATAACACCTTCAACTAACTGGTTTTCATCTTCAATCCATGATCCTTTTGAATCCATCAGCCTTTTGATATGCAATATTTTTCTTCTTCAATTCACTAGATTATGAACAAAATTTGGTGTTTCTATCTCCCTCCACATGCCACGTGATTTTAGTTTTTCTCTCTCTCCAGAATTCCTTCTCAAAATGAAGATATTTCTTTAACTCAACTTGTGCTTGTTGCAGAATAATTCTATTGTTGGTAGTTAGGTCTTCTTCAAATAGTTGTTCCTTCAATTTCACAATCTCTTCTCTAATAATCAGTAGTTAAAAATGTCTCAATAGGTATCTCTGCTCCATTTTAAAAGAGCTTTCTTTACATGTTTAATTTTCTTCTTAAGCATCTAGAAAGGATAAACGAAGAAATAGACAAGAAGAATGAAATAAATAAAATAAAACAAGAAGCAAAAATAGAAGTACAGAAAATAGAAAATATTAAAAATACAAAAATATTAGAATTAGAAAAGGAACTAGAAATGTTAAAAGAAATATATGAAAATAGACAAAAAGAAAAAGAACAACAAGAAAAATTACAAAATGAAACAAGATCATTTAAAGAAAAATTACAACTAAAAGAAAATAACGAAGAACCTAATTTACCAGAATTAAGAATAGATGAAATAAACGAAACTAATGAAGAACAAAATTCAGAAGCAAGTGAAACATATACTGAATTATTAAAAGATATGGAATATGATGGAAATATAGAAATAAACATGAGTAAAGTAGAAGAAAAACCTAGTACATCAGGAAAAAGAGACCCTAAACCAGGCCCAAAATACTATACAAAAAATTATGAAAACTCGGATAGACAGGAAAGTATATGGAAAAAATGATATAATGAAAAATGGACACCAACTCCACCAATAGAACAATATAACTTCTTAGATCTAGATTGTGTGACGGACACAAATAAAGTTATTCAATTATGGATGGGATATATAGCGAAACAATTAATAGACAACAAAATAGGAATGACAGAAGTACTAGGATACATAGAAAGAACATTAATAGGAACAGTAAAATTATGGTTATTAAATTTAACAGAAGAAAGTATAAAAACATTAAGAAATAATAAAAACATAAACGGCGAAACAGCAACAACATCGATAGAGATACTACAAAAATATGAAACAACAATAAGAAATGAATTTAGTAGTATGATGAAAGAATACGAAGAAGAAAATAAAGAAAAAATCATAAATAGAAATTTGATGATAAAATTAGAAATATGCAACATGTGTTATATAGACGAATATACATGTGTATTTAAAGAATACTATTATAAAGGATCATATACTACAGAAGAAAGTAAGGAAACCAGACATTTATATTTTACAAAACTACCTGAACCATTTAGTTCAAAAATAATAAAAAGTTGGAAAGAAGAAGGACTGGCAGATACATTAGGAGCCAGAATAAAATATTTACATCACTGGTATTCTAATACTTGCGAAGAATACAGAGAAAAGTTAAAAATAGAGAAAACTCTAATAAAAAATCTAGTATGTTGTAACAATAAAGTGACACCTAAATTCGGGTGTAAAGATGAAATTATTATTATAAAAACCCATACTCTAGAAATAAGAGATATAAAAGATATAAATCTAAATATAGATATATAAACCCAAAAAGAAAATATTATGTAAAAAACTATAAAACAAAAAGCCCATATAGACCAAAACGAAAGCTAAAAGAATGTACATGCTATAACTGCGGAAAACTAGAACATATAGCTAGAAATTGTAGATTTCCAAGAAACCCACAAAGAAAACAAATATCAGAAATAATATTCGAAGGAAACGAAAAATATACGCAAATAGAATACATAGACTATGAAGTAGATAGCAATGATAGTATATATGAAATATCAGAAGAAGAAGAAGAAAGTGAATTAGGTAATGACTGAAAACGAGATACAAATAATAAACAAAGAAGAATATCTAGATAAAGAATCTACGGATCAAAAGATAATATTTGATTTTAACATATTTGATCAGATAAAAGGGAAAGAGTTAGACTTAAGTGTAGATAAAATATTTAGTATACCAATTATAAGAAACTTATTCAAAAGACAGAAAGAAGAATA
Organism: Jaltomata sinuosa; assembly: GCA_003996215.1. NCBI lineage: Eukaryota > Viridiplantae > Streptophyta > Magnoliopsida > Solanales > Solanaceae > Jaltomata > Jaltomata sinuosa. The sequence goes on from QJPP01002248.1 coordinate 27,382, forward strand.
CTACGTAGTAAGTCAAAAGGAACATGTAATAGATTGTAAATATACACAAGGAAAAGCAAAAATACCCCTAATAAGCAGAAGAATCATAAATAAAGAAATACAAGATCTAAAAGTAAGAGATCCAATAAAATACGTACATCTAGGTGGAACAGAAATATTAATAAAAGCTTGTTTTAGAGAAGAAATAGATACACCAATAGAAATATATTTAGCAGACGATAGGATAATAGAACCTATAGAAAAAAGCATAATAAGCGCAGTTAAAGGAAATTTAATATACCAAAAGTTTAAATTTATAATAAGTGCTAATTATTCAGTAGCAGTATCAGATAAAAATATAGATAAATCTTTAGTATTATATTGGAAAATGTCAGGAATAGAACTAGCCCCGGGCAGTAAAATATTTACAGCAAGATGTAAAAACTTGTATGTATTAACTACTAAACATAAAATAACAGCAAAAAATAAAATAAATAGGATAAAGATAGAAAACCCCTTTGAAAAGATAGTTACTCTGATAGACAAAAATGAATATAGTTATAAAGAAATAGATTTTGATGAAGATTTAGAAATAGTAAAAGAAAGACTAAGCACATCTAAAAGAATAAACTATGAACCAAGATTAAGCATATCAGGTAGCAGAAGATATGAACCAAGCACAAGTATAAATTACGAACCAGAAATACAAGAATCATCTACAAAAATGATAAAACATCAAAAAGAAGAATTAAACCAATACTATATAGCAGGAATAATAAATCAACAAAAATATTTAATATTAATAGATATAGAACAAGAAGAAAATAACATAACAAGAAAATTAGTTATGAAAGATAAGATAAAAGTAAAAAATCAGTCATGTCCAGATCTACCAAAACATTAGTAAATACTAAAGAAATAGTAAAAAAGGAAATAATTATAGGAGGAATACCAATAAAAATAAAATTCGAAATACACCAAGAAAAAAATATAATATTAGGAATCAAATGGTTAGAAAAAATGAAGCCATACAGTACAGAAAATAAACAATTAGTAATAACATATGATAATAAGAAAATAACAATAAAAAGAGTTTAAAAGGAACTATGAAATGAAGATATATATACTAGCAAAAATAATAGTAGAAGGATATAATAATAGATATTACACACCAATGATAGATACAGGAGCAGAAGCTAATATATGTAAACATAATTGTTTACCAGAAGAAAAATGGGAAAAGCTAAAAACACCAATAGTAGTAACAGGATTTAATAACGAAGGTAGTATGATTACACATAAAGCAAAAAATATAAAAATACAAATATGGGATAAAATACTAACAATAGAAGAAGTATATAATTACGAACTAACAACAAAAGACATGTTATTAGGAATGCCTTTTTTAATAAACCTATATCCACATACAATAACGAAAACACATTGGTGGTTCACAACACCATGTAACGACAAAGTAGGAGCAAAAAGAGTTAGTAATAAAAATAGAAAACCAACAAAATGGATAAAAGGAAGTGAAAAAATAAACCAAAAATTAGAAAACATAAATCAGTTAGATCATAAAATAGAATTAATTATATTCTCATTAGACAAGATAAAAGCAATACAAGATAAATTAGAAACACTAAATAGTGAAGAACCATTAAAAGGATGGGAAAATCACAAAACAAAAGTTAAGATAGAACTAGTGGAAGAAAATAGTATTATAACCCAAAAACCTTTAAAATATAATTTCAATGATTTAGAAGAATTCAAAATGCATATTAATGAATTACTAGAAAAGAACTATATACAAGAAAGTAATAGTAAACATTCTAGCCCAACATTCATAGTAAATAAACATAGTGAACAAAAAAGAGGAAAAAGTATGATGGTCATAGACTATAGAAATTTAAATGCAAAAACCAAAACATATAATTACCCAATACCAAATAAAATATTAAAAAGACAAATACAAGGATATAATTATTTTAGTAAATTTGACTGTAAATCAGGATTTTACCACCTAAAACTAGAAGATGCATCTAAAAAATTAACAACTTTTACAGTACCTCAAGGATTCTATGAATGGAACGTATTACTGTTTGGATATAAAAATGCACCAGGTAGATACCAACACTTTATGGATAGCTACTTTAACCAGCTAGAAAATTGCATAGTCTATATAGACGATATATTACTGTACTCTAGAACACAAGAAGAACATATAAAATTATTAGAAAAATTCATACATATCATAGAAATCTCAGGAATTAGTCTAAGCAAAAAGAAAGCAGAAATAATGAAGAATCAAATAGAATTTTTAGGAATACAAATAGATAAAAATGGGATAAAAATGCAAACACATATAGTACAAAAAATAATTGGATTAGACGAAAAGCTTGACACAAAAAAGAAACTACAATCCTTTTTAGGATTAGTTAACCAAGTACGAGAATATATACCTAAGCTAGCAGAAAATTTAAAGCCATTACAGAAAAAATTAAAGAAGGACGTAGAATACCATTTTGATGATACAGATAAAACCCATATAAGGAAAATTAAAAGTATGTGTAAACAGCTACCAAAACTATATTTTCCAGATGAAAATAAATAATTTACATACATAGTAGAAACAGATTCTAGCGATCATAGCTACGGCGGAGTATTAAAATATAAATATGAAAATGAAAAGATAGAACACCATTGTAGATATTACTCAGGATCATATACAGAACCACAAATAAAATGGGAAATAAATAGAAAAGAACGATTTGCATTGTACAAATGTTTGTTAAACTTCGAACCATATAATAAATTTCTTGTAAGAACAGATAATACACAAGTTAAATGGTGGCTTACAAGAAAAATACAAGATTCAGTTACTACAAAAGAAATAAGAAGACTTGTATTAAGTATACAAAACTTTACATTTACAATTGAAGTAATTTCAACTAACAAGAATGCAATTGCAGATCACCTATCAAGACAAAAGTACTCAGACGGAGGATAATACTCCAGATATAATCTCAATCCTTACTACGCTTTCCCTGAAAGTGGACAGTATAGGAACGAGACTGCAAGAGATAGAAAAGAATGAGCTAAGTCAGCAGCATGACTTAAAATATGCGGAGCTAAAAGGTGACGATGAGAAACACCTATAAACTCAAACTAACAAAAAATCTAGTATTTCAGGTACAGAAGCAGCATCGAGTAACTCGTCAGGAGCAGGACCTAGTAAACCAAGGTATGGAAATGCAAATATAGTATTCAGTAAACCATTTACACCAAGAATAAATAAAGACCCATTATGCATACCACCCCAAATAAATACCTACAAAGACAGCCTAAGCCAAGAAAAACAAACGTACAACCATATAACCAGAGCATATATCGAGAATATCCATAAACTACAAACCTTTCTAAACCTAAACCCAAGGTCAAAAACTACGAAAAATCCAGCAGAAGATTATATAACCCAACCATTACAAGGATACAACCGACTTATAGCACAACCAGGTACCAGTGCAAACCTAGTAAATACTTGCTACAATTACAGGCTACTAAGTACCGTATATACATCTACAGGAGAAGAAATAGCTACAATACCGGAAATACATAAACCCTTCACTACCTACAAAAGAATTACCAAAGGCACCTTGTTCTTTATAAAATTCTATACAGCACCAGCAGAGATACTCCATAATGAGATAAAACCACCTATCCAAGTTATTAAAATAGGACTTACACGAGACATGATTATACCAGAAAAAATAGAGCAACAACCAGAAATACCTAAAGCAGAAATACCCGATTTCTATGCAAATAAGAGAACAATTGGATTATCTACAATACTCAGTGAATTAGCAAATAACTACCTCAACGAAAGTCTGATATGGAACTACTACTCCAGAGGACAAACTATAATATACGCTCATTCCAGAGAACTACGAGAAAATGACATGGAAGAAATACGGAAATGGATAATGACATTACTCAGGCCCGAACAGGAACCAATTACGAGAGCTATACGTAAAGACTTTATCTCTCAACAACTAATGACTAGATATTGCAAACTGATCGGACAAAAATACCCGGATCATATATGTTCAAAATGTAACGGAGGAGAAAACATGGTTCCAGAAGTCCAATTAGATGAAGCCAAGACAACCAATTAAGATAAAGCCAACAAGACATAAAGCAGATTCGAGATAAGAAAGAAAGACTTATGATACACTCAAATAAGGAAAAAGACAGAAAAAAGAATTCAAGGCAAGAATAAAGAAACGACAAAATAAGACCTATGTAAAGCTTTTCTTTTTTAGCCTTTTCTTATTTTAATTATAAGCCGTCCACCTACTAGAATAGGACGACTACTTTTTTGACTTTTTAGCACTAGATGTCCACTTGTATAGAAAAGGGCATCCACTATCTTTTTACATTTTGATCTTTTTATCTTAGCCATCCACTTGGATGCGCATGATGTAAATACTATATATAATTTCTAATATAAAAGGAGATGGGGAGACGATGTAAGGGCATCCCTTACTCATCCTTCTCTCTCTCTCTTAGCAATAATCTCTCAATTCCGCAATTCGCCAAAGTTTGGTATCAGAGCTAGATAAAAAGATATAATCATGGACAAAGCTAACTCTGATGAGAAAACTATCTAGCAGGTATACCGATATACTTATGATATTATATACTGTCATATGAATATGCGTAGCTAAACTCATATATTCCTGATAATCATGATTATGGTAGAATAAATTTTATATTGATTACTATATACTAGAATTATTCAAAGCATGTTAAATAGTTTGCTAGCAAATGGGAAAAGGGAGAAGAAAAACTTCTAAGAACAGTACTATCATAAGAGGGAAACCGTTGAGGCAAGAAGCTGTGTTAGGGAGTACCAAAAGTATGAGAAATACTGTTTAAAGAAGAAAAGTATCCGCTTAATACAATGCTAGTAGTGACAAATAAACATGATCTAGAATAATCTAGTTTATAGTAAGCTTATATAAAAAGTATCCTATCATAAAAAATGATTAGAGGGAATAATTGATAAAAAGCATCATAAAATGACTAGTTTACATAACGAAATGATAAATAACTATAAAACATTAGTTCTATATGCACTAAAAGACATAAAAATAATAGAATTAAGAAGAACTATATGGGAAAAGATATTTCATGAAACAAACGATTTATTAGAACAACAATGGTATGAGATAGATTTAGACAATCTAAATATGGATGACGATTGGGAAAGACATTCAGATCTAGAAATAGTAGTTTTCTTGTAAGTTCTTACCAGGGTCAAATTCAAATGATCATATCTCCTAGAATATAAAGAGTTAGGTGACCTAGTACCACCAAATTAAAGGTATTTGAATCGTCTTACCAACGCCACCAACCGCTCATTAATCCGAGTCCGAAGTAAAAAGTTAGTGGCATTTTAGTGAAGCACTGTCAGCTGCCAAAATCCGACGGGCTGGCCGACAGGTGTCGGAAGGCATGATGCCCGTGGCACTTGTGACGCCCATTTCCGATGGCCCATGGGAGGGACTACGTCCCATGGGACCCAAACGTCAGAATGGACCAGTAACCCTTTTTTTTTGCCCCAGAGTCCCTCGGTTTGGTCTCGACGGCCCGTGGGATCTCAGACGGCCCATCGAAGGGCCCGTCCGATGATTTTCTCCACTTTTCCTATGAGTTTAATTAAGGGTAGTTTGGTCCTTTCTTCACCTCAGGTTCTTCTCCTCATCCTTTAGTCACCCAAAATGGGTTATTCCTCATAAGAACATCAATCTATCTCTAAAGAATTCCTTCAAGACTCTAAGGCAACATACCTAGGGTTTCAAGCAAGCAAGATCATAGAAGCTCAAGCAAGAAAGTATCTCAAGAATTTTCTTTCAGATTTCTTCTCCAAGTCTCCACCTCCAACCTTAGGGATTTTTCTCCAAGCTTCATCCCCAAACTTCTAGCTAGAAGTTCTTCAAGTTCAGGTATGTGGGTATTCAATGATGGATTCCTTTCACCCTCATGCCCAAAAATCATGATTTTTACTTTGATTTATGAAATTATAAAATTAGGGTTCTTACTCAAATTGGGGAAAAGTTATGGGTTTTGTTTTAAAACATCAATTCATGTCTTCTTATTACTTATCTATGGTTTAATTGAGGTTTCATAATTGATTTAAAAGCCCATGCACTAAAGGTGATTTCTAGCATGATTCCATTAAATTGCATGATTTCAAGTGAAAATTGGCGTGTCTAGATAACATGGGCTTATGTATTTATGAAATTTCATGCCTAATTCTTCAAGTTATGAATTTAGAAAGAAAAGTATGTTTTAAATTATGGCTATGCTAAGTTCCAAGAACTTATGATATGCGAATTGCATGATACCCGATGTGTCTTCGTGCTTTTCAACAAGATTTGGTATTAGATTATGCCACAATGAATTTATGAGCTATATGTATATTTTGAGAGTAGTATTTAGCACCGAGCGATGAGGGTTTGATTACCCAAGTCTAAAAACTACGTTGCCAGCGTAGGAGATGTATCGCCCTATGGGCATATGAAAGTGGTTCCACTCTTGATAATGGTGACCTTGCCTTAGTGGGGGATAGGGAAGCTTTGCCAACTAGGGTTATATAGTTGGATAATGGTGTCCCGTACCTTGGCAGGGTTCAGGGTAGCTTTGCTAACTAGGATTATATAGTTTTAGATTCCATGTAGCTCACATGGTCTATTATCAATTATAAGAAACTCTCGTATGAATGTTTTCAAGTTTTTCTAAGCTTATGATACCTTATTTTGAGGTTTTGACTTCTATCTCATGCTTATTACTCAAACTATGATATTTACTTTCGATATCTTTTTTATGCACGAACTCAGTTTCTAATTATGTTTTAAGTACGTTTTAACATACTTATGCTTTCTAGTACATTTTATCATGACATATGCATATCTCATATACTCAGTACATTCCATAGTACTGACTGCATACCTCTTTGTGCTGCATCCTATTATGATATAGATCCTGTAGCCCACTCCCAAATTCATGGCTAGTAGATCAACAACACATCCAACAAGCTTGGTGAGTCCTTCTCATTCGAGGACTTGGAGTTTAGCTTCGTTTCAGTATTTAGTTTATTTTATTTAGTTTTTGGTATTTAGAGTTAGCTGGGGGCTTGTCCCAATAACTCGTCAGTAGTAGGGGCTTTCAGACATACAGTCAGATATTCAACTTACTTCAGATTGTCATTTTAGTCTTATTTTTATATAACAGATCAAGTTGCTCATTACTTCAGTTAAGCTTCTGTTCTTATGTTTGTTTCAGTTTTTAAGTCATGCTAATGCCAGAGGTTATCTTGAGATCACTTGTGATCTTGGGTCCCTTGTTATGTCCAGGGGGTAGGCTCGGGGCATGACAAAAGGAAAGAGTTGAAGAAAGGGTTAAGAATTTTACAATTAAAGCTTTCAATCTTTACTCTAATGGTGTAGGATGCTTGAAACTTGTTATCAAAACTTGAAAACTTTCTATAAGGTGTATTGAGATCCAAATATGAGTTTTCAAATCCCGAGGATGAACTTAAAAGCCCCAAAATATTACAGCAACAAAATTACCAAAATGCCACTACATCATCATCTGTACTTCATTCTGCCCTTCAGTGCGATAGGCAGATGCCCATCCGTGGTTCACATATGGCACTTGTGTTTCATCTCTATTTCACCTGCAAACCACAGATGTCCATGTGTGGCTTGCATGTCTCTTAAATTATTACTAGTTCACAAGATTGATTTTTGTTTCATTTGCGTCTCACAAGTGCCCATTTGCGCCCGTAATTGCCTTTTGTGCTTTGTGTACACTAACTTTTGACTTGGTTTATTTTATTAGCTTATTGCTTGGATTTTTTCCTTCCTTTCTTGATTTTTGGATCCAAATCCTTGTTCTTTATCAAATTTTAGGAATGTCTGCACATGAGAGGTTAAAGACATAAAATCCATCTATAAGAACAAGATTGAGGAAATAATTCATGCTTAAGAGCTCAATAAGTTGGTAAATTACCAACTATCAAACACCCAAACTTAAAATATTGCTTTTCCTCAAGTAAGACATTTGCAAAAGAAAATGATTGACTCAATCTTCAAAAATAAAAGATCACACTAAGACCACTATGACTCAAATAAAACAATTAAGACAAAAAAACTCAAAACAAAAAGACTCAACAAAAGCACTAATATCAATTGGCACCACCATGAACACAAGGGAATCTCAATCATTTCAAAATTATTTTCAAGATATTTTACTTTCTCATTCAAAATTGGGGAATCTTTTCACTTAAAATAATACACTTAGCATCTCAAGAAAATGACACTAAAATTTCAAGACTTGCCTCAAAATTCAATTTATAACTTATCGCATTCATTCCCCCTAATTTAGTTCAAGATTTCACCATTTATCCCAAGGTTGTAATATCACTCACAGCAAGAGAGAATCCTACTCACAATCATACATTTCATAACAATAGGGATTATAGACTAGAACAAAAGATGCTCACTCTCTAAAAGAATTTTAAGTTCATACACAGAGAATTATTATCACGACCCAAGACTAGGTCTCGGATATAACGGGCAACCCACACCAATAAAGGCCTGAGAAGACCCCTTCACATACATCATAAGTATATTCAATAATTAAAAGTTGCAGAAGTAGGCACAATGATGAAATATTGGCTTAATAAAAGTGAATAAAACCAACTTTAAATCCAACAGTAACATAAGTTTACGAAGCCTCTAATCCATAAACAAAAGGTCATCTATACCGGGACAAGGCCCCAATAATACAATAAAATGTAAAACTAAAATATCTATCATAAAGGTGCCTTTCGAAGGATGGAGGGCTCACCAAAGCTGGACTTGACTGAATGAAGATAGTGCTGCACAGTATCACGAGAAGGTGCCTTTGAACCTACATCATAAAATGATGTAGCCGCCTGGAGATAGTCAATATGTGGAATGTATAGTATGCAGAACAATATAAGTAGACAAGGTATACTTTAAATAAAAGTGTAGTCATGTAAATAAATCTAATACAATATGAGAAAATATCCGTTGTATGTTCAAATAAATGAAAGCAAGATTTTTTATTCTTTACTTCTGAACTGGATGGTATCACCGACTTCCATTTAAACACTACAAGCTATGTGGGTTTGATCAATGCTTGACCGTATACGCCCCAACCCATGTTTACCACATGAGTCGAGATTCAAAAATATTATGGTCAACACAATCATCCTTGTAGAAGAAAAGATAAGGTCATCCAATTAAGGATCGAGCCATCCCTATGTCGGCAAAACACAATTTTTGGGTATTGAGACGTTTAGACTCACACCTTCTCGGTTAACTATCAAATTCTATTTAGGCCCAAATTCTTACCATTTTCATATCATCAAACATCATTAAATAAGCACAGTTTTTTAGGGGAATAGATCAATATTGGTATCATTATACCAAGACTTTCAAGTCATCCATTCCATCATTTAAGAACCCATAAGGTCTATAATTAACTCATTATGCCCATTTTTATAGAAATCATATAAGAAAACAATGATATTCAAACATAAATCCAATTCATTTATAAAATCTGTTAAATAGTAATATCCTTCGAATCTAATAAATTATTTGAATACTTATGAATCGTAGAAACAAACAAGTAAAAATCCATCAAAACCCTTCGGGTATGATTCATTATGTAAACACTAGTACTTTTAAGTAAAAGGTAAGAAAATCACAATTTCATGCATTTTTGGTTAAGTTAATAGGCATATACTTGCAACCCTAATTTTCCTACTCAAAATCATATAAGTATATACATAAGGGTTTGAAAATCATGACATTTAGAAGAATTTTTTTTTTTGAGAAGTGATCATTCTGCATACCTTTTTGACGGAGAATATCAAAGAAAAACTTGAGTTTTGCCTTTGAACTTTGAACCCTAAGTGCTCTTTCTCCTTGGAAGTTTGGGAAAGAAAAGTAGCATGGTTTTGATGAATGAATCATTCCTTAGGGAATTGGGGGCATTTTGAATAAGTGAGAGATGGTTTTAGGTAAGGAAAAGACCCTCAAAATAATGCTTAAGAATGAAATCCCATTGGGCCGCCCTTTTTTTTAAAGTCTGCCTAGTGTGATGACTCATGTGATGATTGGTCACATGAGAAGTCACACTATCCAGTGATCTTCCTAGTGTGACAACTAATCTGATGATTGGTCACATGAGCAGTCACACTATCCAGTGACCTTGCCTAGTGTGATGACTCATGTGACGATTGGGCACACGTGTGATGATTGGTCACATGAGCAGTCACACTATCCAGAGGGCTTATTTTAGTCCCAATTAACATTCTAAACCTTCCATATGCCTCCAACTCATCCCCAATCAATTTCTAATCATTCTAAGGGTCACATAGGTTTATTTTAAGCTTAAAAAGATGTCCAAAATGTATAGGGTGTTATATTATTCCCCCTTTGGGATCATTCATCCCTGAATAATGATTATGGACAATTCTAGCATGTCATAGGAATGTATATGAAATATTAAGGAACACACAAAATAATTTGAGACAAGCTATGGTTTTGTACCTTAATTAATCTCATCTGAAGAAGCAAACAAAAAGGGATATCTTGCCTTCATATCCTCCTCCGATTTCCAAGTAGCTTCTTCTACTTTCTGATTTCTCCACAACACCTTCACCGAAGCTATCTCTTTGGTTCTCAGCTTTCGAACTTGACGATCAAAAATTTCTATGGGAACTTCTTTGTAGGACAGAGAATCTTTCACACTAATGTTCTCTATAGGAACCACAAGAGAATAATTACCCACACACTTCTTGAGCATGGACTCATAGAACACGGGATGAACCAATGCCAAGCTCGCAGGTAATTCTAGTTCATAAGCAACATTTCCAATCTTTCTCAAAATATGATAAGGGACAATATATCGAGGACTGAGCTTACCCTTTCGCCCAAACCTCATAACTCTTTTCATGGGAGAGACTTTCAAGAACACCCAATCGCCTATATTGAATTCTAATTCTCTCTTTCTCACATCGGCATAGGAATTTTGGTGACTTTGGGCAGTCTTTAGTCTCTCTCGAATAATCTTAACTTTCTCCATCATTTGGTGCACAAGGTCTGGCCCAAACAATCTAGCTTTACCCACCTCATACCACCTAATAGGTGATCTATACCTCCTACCATAAAGAGCCTCGAATGGTGCCATTTAGATACTTGAGTGATAGCTATTGTTGTAGGCAAATTCAATAAGAGGCAAGTGATCAACCCAACTTCCCTTAAAGTCAATAGCGTACGCTTCAACATATCCTCTAAGGCTTGAATAGTGTGCTCCGCTTGCCCATCCGTCTAAGGGTGGAAATTAGTGCTAAGGTTCATCTACGGACCCAAACCTTTCTGAAAAGCTCTCCAAAACTGAGAAGTGAATTGCGTACCTCTATTAGATATTATGGATACAGGTGCACCATGCAGTCTAACAATCACCTGAATGTATAACTTTGCATAATCTCCCCCCGTATAAGTCATCCTCATGGGCAGAAACTGAGCGAACTTGGTCATTCTATCAATAATGACCCAAATGGAATCATATTGGTTACACGAATGCAAGAGACCGGTGATAAAATCCATATTTATCATTTTCCATTTCCACATGGGGATAGCTATGTCTTGGGACGTACCACCAGGACTTAGGTGTTCAACCTTAACTTGTTTACAGATGGAACATTTAGCCACAAAATCAGCAACATCCCTCTTCATATTATTCAACCAATATAACTTTTTCAAATCATGATACATCTTAGTAGAGCTAGGGTGAACGGTGTACTTGAAAACATGTGACTCAGTCAAGATCCTCTTAAACAAGTCATAAACATTCGAAACACACACTCTCCCTTGGTATCGCAAGCTGCCATCCCCTCCTTTTCAAATGCCATAACCTTCTGCCTACCGACATCCTCCTTAATTTGCATAAGTATAGGGTCATTAGCTTGATTTTCCTTAACTTTGGCGCCCTTTGATGACTTAGCCATTTCATGCACCATAACTTTACAATCCTCAGAGTCTAATTGCCAGACCCCTAAATTAGCGAGCTGATGAATATCCTTCACTAACCCTCTATTTTCCTCCTACACATGAGCAAGTCTTCCTATAGACAACCCGTTAAGAGCATCAACAACTATGTTAGCCTTAACTAGGTGATAATGCAAGATCATGTCATAGTCCTTCAATAATTCGAGCCACCTTCTCTTCCTGATATTCAGCTCCTTCTGGGTGAAAATATATTGCAAACATTTGTGATTAGTGAAGATGTCCACATGCACCCCATATAAATAATGGCCCCAAATCTTGAGTGCAAAACCACTGTCGCAAACTTAAGGTCATGGGTTGGGTAATTCTTTTAATGCACCTTAAGTTGCCTGGAAGCATATGCCACCACCTTTCCATGCTGAATAAGCATGATGACACTCAAGAGTCACTCTCCCAAAGGAGGTGGTCTCAGTCATCAAACAAAACAGAAGTAACCCAATGAGTGTTGGGGTTGAATCCACAGAGAGTGGAGTAGTGAATCGCCTAAGAGATCATAGAGTAATAATCACCAAGAGAGTAATTGCTCAAACAACTTAAAAATAAAGATTGGGAGAATTGGTAATGGAAAATTGGATAACAAGTCAATTTTAATACAAGTAAGAGATTAAACATGAGATTTGTAGTCAATAAGATGGAAGACTAGGGGTATGCTTCTGATGAGATTCTACAGTGGGTTAGGGTACTTGAGTAATTATGCAAATTCTCAATTCACAATATGGGTACCATTGGTTTTAGAGATATTTGGTAATCTTTCAATCTCCCATATATATATCCTATGTTCTTTGTTCACGCACCATAGTTTTAACATAAACCAACCAACTCAATATCTTGGGGAAATCACACTATTCCTAGCTTAGATTCTTAGGTGAGAATTTTCGTCAATTGAACTATTTCTAGCCTCAATCTAAGGTGGAAATCCCAAATTCCCACTATTGAATTCCTATCCGAATTATAAACCCCTCTTTCAAGCAAGAACACAATTAACAAAACTTAATTAATGTTTTTAACCATCAATTTTATGATTAAAACTTGAGGAATTCAATAGACCCATATCAATTCATCAATAATAAGAACAATTAAACAAGACCCATACCCAAATTAAAATACCCATCATATGCACACCCTTAGACAAGGAATTTAGCTACTCATGCTAAGGAAATAAGAAACTATACCAATTGGGTAACTCATAGTTCCTTTTATAAATAAGCAAAACACCAAATCCAAGCTTAAATCTTACAAAAATGGTGAATTCTAAGTGGGGAAGATAAAGGGAGAAGAGTACACTCTAAATATCTTCCTTGGGTGTTGAAAAAAGTAAAAAATATTGAATTGTTTTGGGTACACACCCAAAAATAGGTTTTAGAAACCTCCCAATGCGTCACTTAAAATTTGACAAATTTTCCTTTCGAACATGGTGCGACGCGATGTGCTATGAGGCGTGTAGTTTCACCATACATTTTGTGCATCACATGTCTCTTTATCCTTCGACCAATGATGCCAGTTGAGGTTCTGGTTATGTGCGAAGGAAGGTTCTGACCACACACAACATTGTGCGGATTGCACAACGGCTGCACCTCTCAACAGATTCTTTATCTTGTTCAATCTCTTTCACACTTCAACTCCTTTTTAGCTCTTTGGGGTCAATTCCTTTGTTTTCTACTCTTGGCCAAGAGTACCTGCATTTTCATCAATAAAGGAAATAAGTACTTCTTATTTTCATCAAAACATAACAATAATTCATGAATAAAGGCTCAATAAGTTGGTAGATTACCAACTTATAAAACCCCCAAACATGAACTATTGCTTGTCCTCAAGCAACATATTCACGAAGTAAGGAGTGAATCAGTTCTAAAACACAAGGAGTGTACAAAAGATTAATCTAAAATCTAAAAGCTAAGAAAACTATAAACAAAAGACTCAAATAAAAAGACTCAACTACAATGCTTATCTCAATTTGGACCACCACATTCTGAAGGCAAGTGCTAAGTTCAAAACGTCAATTCAAAAGGACTTCATTTATGACAAAGCAGGGGAATTTTTCATTTCAAAACTAGATATTCAGGCTTCTCAAGTCATTGGAATGGACCTTCAAGGTTTGCCTCGAGATTTTCCACACAACTTGTCTCATTCATTCCTCTTAATTGAAATAGAGACTTCATTATTCATTTCAAGTGTGCAATGCCACTCACCACAAGAGAGAATCCCACTCACAATCATACAATTCACAATGAAAAGGGATTATAAGAGAACCAAAAAGACTCTCACACTCTCAAAGAAGTTCAAGTGCACACTCATTGAATCATAGGCTTTCCCTTTATGTAATTTGCCACTAATGTAGAGTTACCAAGCTCGGAATCACTAAAGACTTGCGGGTTATGGTGTTGGCTAGGGCTACAGTGAGGATTGCATTTGGCTCAAGTAACTAAACCTCCCTAAAGCTCTTTGTGATCATTCAAAACACTGCTCACATTGTCAAACAATAACTTCACCTTATTTCTCCCTCTCACAACCAAAAGTTCCCCTTCAACTTGATCATTCAACTTCCTTTATCACCTTTACTTGGTAGCACCAATTTCTTCTTTTCTTTTCATTTTGTTCATTTCATTAGACAATTTGAAGTAATTTTTTATTTCTAGCATATGGTGCTACTTTGCATTGAAACACACCATTTTCTTCTCCATATTGGTGCATGCACTCCCAAACTTAGGCTTTTGCCTATGTTATCATTTCAATTCTCCCCCCAAACATAGGCTTTTAGCCTGAATTTATCTTTCGAGCTATTAGGGAGGATGGTTGTCAACATCAAGGTTCCAGAAAGGGTCAAGGTTTCAAGCTCAAAGGGGCTTACTAGGGTCATTGTACAGGGAAGTTAATTTGGGTGAAAAGACTATTCAAAAAGGGCCTAAGGTCATCTTTCAAGCTCGATTACCTCTAGGATTTCTCCTTGAATCACATTTGGGACAAGTTTTAGACAAAACATGCACACAAGAACTAATATAGCCTTACCACACAAGGCATCACAACACAAGAATTTAAAAATTAGTCTCACAATCAATTGAGACAAATGACTTTTGACAAGCTATTCCGAGTTCCTATACACACTCATTTGTGAATTGATCAAGACAAACATGTAGTGTGCAAGTCATGACAAGAGAATGCATTACTCAAAATCATTTTCCCTCTTTCCTTCAATTTGCCAAAAACTCTTTACCACGATTTTTTTTGGTGGGTCCATTTCAAGAAAAGCAACACATGGACTCAATTTTAAACGAAAACATGGCATTTTTCCTTAAGAAAATTGCCTCTCAATCTATCATAGGAAAACACCAATCTGGTTTGACACAAAAACAAACAAAAGAAAATCAAATAAAACAATTTTCTCCTTGGGAAAAAACCATGGTATGAAGAAAACCCTTGGAGTTTATTCACTATTCTACTATTAACAAGGCGATCAAAATAAAAGTGCTTATGAATCATTTGAACTCAAGCCTCAGCGTAGGCACTAAGTGCATTTGCAAGGCATGGGTAGTGAAACAATAGATCGTGTAGGACCAACTCGACATTCACAACTCAAGGAACACATAAAAATAAGAAGCCCGACAAGGGTACAGTTTAAGCACTAGAAATAAAAGTACCGACAAGGGCAATGCCATAATCATCCAAACATGCCCGAGAAGGGCCAAATAATTATCTAACAGGGAAATAAAAATGTCAAGGACCGACAAGGGAAATAAAAAGAATATCTAATGCCCAACACGAGCCACCAATAACAACATATCAAATATGCACCACCTCCCTCATAAAAAGAAGCATTACCAACATAAGCAATGAGCAACTCATCTATAGGACTAGGAGTGTGACTAGGCTGCATCATGGCCATATCTAAAGCACTCAAGTCTGCATCACCAATTGGTGCCTTCTTTTTGGCTTTGTCAAAGTCCTTGTGGATATCTTTCACAGCACCCTCAATGACATCCACCCTCTTGCATAGAGTGGTCATACTACTCACCACCAATTTCATTGCCTTCTTCAATGCCTTCTGAATCATACTGGGCAACCTGTCAACCAGGTTAATCAACTGCCTATCATGTTAGAGCCGGCTAAGGATGGGGTAGATGATGAGGGTGAAATTCTAGGAGGGGCAGCAGTAGTAGGATTTCCCGACTCTATGAGATTAGGTACATTTGAGTCTGAACCAGAAGGAAATGAGGCAGCATACTCGACAACGGTGTCCTCAACCATAACATCTTTGAAAGGCTGCATTCTGTACCTATTCATTCTAAGGGCATCTATATTTGTCTTCTATGGGAGGTCAAGTACACTAGTGGCAGGGGTAGGTTCATCACAGTCAAAGTATGGGATTCCAACCTTAGCACAAAGTTTGATTTGAGTACAGGAAAAGGGAAGGAATCACCACCCCGATAGGCTTTTCTCTTGATCACAATAGTCGCTATCTCTCCAAAGTTAATATGCTCCCCTGACATGATAGAAGCAACCAGAATGGCCCCCTTATGGGTAACCTTTTGATTATTCTGAGAAGGGAGAAATCTAGAGAGGACAAAGTCGTACCACAGGCGTGCCTCAAAGTATAGAGTTTGACATGGAACAATACCCCCCATAGTGGCCCATAAAGAAGTTCCATGAGCAATTATAGTGGCAGCCCAGTCAAGTGGCTTTATCTCAGCAAACAACTTAGCCCCAAGTGCTGTTGCAGGCTCTATTGGGTTACCCCAATAGATGGCATTAATAGCAGCATGGGTGATGTGTATTTTCTTACCCCGAACCATGATTGAGTCTAAGCACGGGAATTCCTCTACATTGCCCTTGTACCCCTTATAATCCTGCTTGACCTGATATGAGGCAAAGAATTCACAAACCACCTCATTATAATAATCTCTGGGCACCTCCTAGAATGGATACCACTAGAGGGTGGCAAACTGGTGAGGGATATTAGGAAGAACATCCCCAACTGCTCCCAAGTTAAAGCTGTACTCCGGGTTGAATGTTCTTTTATTGTCTATGTCATAGATGACCTTCATGCCTTCTACCCTGAAATAAATTATTTCCTCCTTCGAAACATGCACGGGAGGAGGTGTTGTAGCAGCTGCTGGGGCTTTCTTCTTGCCCTTTTTGCAAAAGAGGAAGCAGGATAAGCTGGTGGCCTCCTTAAACTATGGCTTAAGTTTCCCCTGCCAGAAGACATAGTATGCACACAAAGATTGTGAGTACTAAAAGGGAATAGCAAAATCTTTTTATATTTTTGAAGTATGTGAAAGAATAAAATGCTACAAGAAGTTAACAAAAGAAAAAGAAATGGAATACAAAGGAGAAGAAAAACTCATCAGGTGACTGATGACATGTGCGATTCATGTACGGACCGCACCTGACAAAGTGTGCATCGCATGTGGTGTCTCACATGTAATTAGAAACCTGAGTGAATTTTTTGATAGGGTGCGAAGGAAGGTGCATTTCACATCAACCATTATGCACGTCGCACAAGCCTCTACCCCTTAATTCAGTGACTAGAAGAATTTTCCATTTATGTGCAGAGCCTTGTGCATTTTGCACATGGAGATCTGCTGGTCGTATGCAAAACGCATAAGGAAACAGTTGGAATTTTTCAATTCCTTATTTTGCTATGTGTTAGGTATGTGACTCGCAGAGCAACATCTATGGAATACACGGGCACTAGGCAACAACACCCATTTTTTTAGGGCTGAATCTTGAATTGGCCTCAACCAAGTCATCCGGGTACTCAGACATCCCCGGAATCTTTCAACACAATCAAAAACTCAAGATAGGCTCAATGATTTCCTTTAAGAAAGATGTTACCCCATATATCATTGGGAACATCAAGCCTTTCTAAAATACATAGGCATATTCAATGCATAATAATTCACTCCACTCAACCAAAGCGCTCACCGGATAAACATATTCAATTTAAACAACACATGAGCATAGTAGTAATAATAAATTTAGCCCAATCAACATGATTCAACAAAAAAACCTGTGAAAATGATGATTTGCCCTTATGAATGGTATCACCCAATCTATCATTGGGCCAAACCATGCATCAACTCAAGTGGGTTACTCAGACTTCACCCCAAGACACTAAAATTAGGGCTAAAAATTTAAAGCAAAGTACATACATAATCATATAACAAGATCTACAAAGTTCATCACAAGCAAAATCAATACTATACCCATAATTTGGGTCCCAAAACTTTTGGATCTCACCCACAACAAACATGGAAGATTAAACTAGCATGCTTCATAATAAAAGTTCCCAATCTACTTAAAACCATCGATTTAACATTGGGGAACTTACCATAAGTAGAGAAGATATAGGAAAAATAAAAAATTGAAGCTTTTGATATGCTAACAATGGTAACCCAAAACCTTGATAGGAAAATGATAACGACGATGACTGGTGGTGCAGTGGTGATAAAGTTTGGGTGAAGGGAGAGAAGATTTTGGGTGAAGTAGTAGATTCAAGAGGATTTTGAGAGGAAGTTATGGAGGTTTATGGAAGTATAATGGAGAAAAGAGGTGGAGGTGATGGTTTATAATGGGGAAAAAGAAGAAGAAAAGTCGCGAGTCAGATTCTGGGTCAGGTAGGTCAATGGCCAGTCAACAAAAAATATTTAAACTTACCAAAGTGTAGCGTGATGTGCGATTCACACCTGCCAATGTGCGGGGTGGCACATCACATTGCATAAGACATTTTTAGCTCCCAACTTTACCCAGTTTTCTGGTTCATGGTGCGACGTGCAACATAGGTGGTGCAATTTGCACCACCTGTCGCATGTCCCCTCTGATTTTTTTTTCTTTAGTCCACTGTTAGGAGATATGGTGCCTTGTGTGATCCACACAATGGTAGATGCGGTCTGCATGGCACGTCACACCTTTCTTCCGGTTCTTTCCTTTCACTTAGTCATTATCCATCTCCTTGTATTCCCTAAAACAAACCAAAAACAACAAAAAGTAACAAAAATAAAGTAAAGACTCTTGGTTTTCCTCCCAAGAAGTGCTTGATTTTATGTCGTAGCTCAACAATAGTACCTCACCCATCAATCATTCCCCGGGAGCATGCCAATCTGATGTGGTTGGCCCCATACCAAGCAAGTGAGTTGATCCTTCAAAATCTTCATAAATTCATCTTGTTTCCAAATTAACAACACTATAGGTTCGGGTACCTCTTTCACCTCACACTCACCAAGGGATTCAACCAACTTTCCCTTGGTGTTGATCACTGACACAACTCGAAATTCATTCGGTGGCTTGATAGGTTGGCACATGTTAAACATTACCTCTTCGCTTCCCACATAGAATTTAAGTTCTCTAAGATCCACATCAACAAGATCTCTCCCATTTGCCAACAATGGTTGCCCCAATATTATGGGCACCTCAAGATCAACATCACAGTCTAATACCACAAAGTCGGCCAATAGGATGAACTTGTCTACTTTGACCAAAACATTGAACAAGATCCCCACCGGGCATTTAATTGATCAATCGGCCATAAGTAATCTCATTGGTGTAGGCTCAGCGGTACCCAAGCCTAGCTTGTTAAAAATCATAAGGGGCATCAAATATATACTCAACCCAAGATCACATAAGGCCTTTCAGAATAAAAACACTCCTATAGTGGCCGGGATGGTAAATGCTCTCGGATCTTCCCATTTAGGGGAAATGTTACTATTCATCATGACACTACACCATGGGAAACTTCCACCTTCCCCACTTCAACTACTCGCTTCTTTCTCAATAGCTCCTTCATGAACTTTGCATACCCGGGCATTTGCATAAGAGCATCAACCAAAGGAATGATTTCAACAAAATTTTTGAATTGTGCATCTTCTTTTTTCTTGGCCAATCTCTGAGGGTATAGAGGGGGACCTTTTGGAAATGGAATTTTCACATTAAAATCATCCTATTTAATATCAATAGCAACTTGAGAAGAGGATTCAACTTCATCCTTATCTTCATGAAGGTCTTCATTATTGTCAACAACCCCATTAGGTGCACTAGGCTTTACCCCAATTTTCGGACTCACGTAAACTTCTGTTTCAATCAAAACATCTTGAGATCTTTGGTTGCTCAAGTCAACTACGAAATCCTTAATCGGCCTTCTCTCTTTGTTCAACTTCTTCGCACTCCTAGTGATAATTTGCCATTTGATAAGTTGGTAATCTACCAATTAATTGAGCCTTTAATCATGGATTATTGCTATGTTTTGATAAGATTTAGAGGTTATTATAGCCTCTATTGATATGAATGTAGGTACTCTTGGTCAAAAGTAGAAAACAAGGAATTTGACCAAAAAGAGCTCAAAAGAAGTTGAAGTGTGAAGTGATCAAGAGAGATAAAAATTCTACTGAGAGGTACAGATGTTGTGCGACATGCACATGTATTGGTGCAGTCTGCACCTCTCTCCACGTAGCTTAGAAGAAGAAGGAGAATCTGTTATGGGGTATGACTGCCATGCAACACGCATAATGCCTGGTGTAGTCTGTGCGCCACTTTGCACAACACCTGAAGCTTAAGCCTAGTCACTGGTCCATTGAGATGGAGCTGTGCGATATGTATAATAAGACGTGCGAAATGCATGTCACGGTGCACAACTCCCGAGGGGCATTTTTGTCTACTTTTATGTGATGATTTGGGAACCTTCTAAAATCTAATTTAGGCATAGTTTTTTTAGAGTTTTGAATAGTTTTTTAGTTTTTGGAATATTGTTAAACAAGTTTTCTCTTCCAAGGCAAGATAAAGGGTTTCATTCAATTCTCTCCATCTTCAAACTTGGATTTGTAAATTGAGCTTGGATATAGAAAACTTCTTCCATTAATGGAAGGGAATTTGAATTATCCATTTGGTATTGGTTCTTATTCCTTTAGCATGAATGGATAAGTCTCCTTGTCTAGGGGTATGTGTGTGATGGGTACTTGATTAATGGGTATGGGTCTTGCTTATTTATGTTTATAATTGATAAATTGATATGAGTCTAGTGAATTCTTCATGTTTTATCTCTAAAATTAATGGTTGCAAACATTGATTGAAATTACTTGATTGTGTTCTTGCTTGAGAAAGAGGTTCATAATTTCATATGAGAATTCATTAGTGGGTACTTGGGATTCCAATTGGATTGACGCTAGAAATAACTCAATTCACCAGAAATACCCATTTAAGAGTCTTAGCTAGAGATTAAGTGACTTCCCCAAGCTTATATTGGTTGGTTTATGTTAAAAATATGGTGCTTAAATAAAGACCATTGGATAAATGTTTGTGAGATCGAAAGATTCACATTCATGCCTAAAACCAATGCTACCATATTGTTTAGCGAGAATTTACGTAATTGAGAAAGTACCTTGACCCGTGTTTGAGTCCCATCGAAAGCATACCCCTAGTCATCTTCTCTCTTAATACAAACCCACATTTACTTTATTGCTTTACTTGAATTGCAAATTATGACAAATTTCCCAATTCCCCTGTCCCCCCCAATTTACTTTTATTGTTATTTGAACATTGACTCTATAGGTGATTGATATACGTAATCCCTTGGGCTACTCTATCATTTCTCTGTGGGATCAAACCCGACTCCTATTGGGAATTATAAATTTTGTTTTGCTCTGATGTTCGCAATCATCTCCTCTTGGAGAGTGTATTTGAGCGTTATAAAAAAAGCGTCGTTGCCAGGGATTTGGTTTTGAGTAGCCTTTTTGATTGATATTTGAAATCACTTTGTGAGTTTCTATTCTTTTTTAATTTGTTTTTTGTTTCTAATTGTTGAACAAGTATCCATATAGACATCTGTCAAACATCATTTCCAAATACTTCTTACTCATCCTATTTGCACTAGCGAGGGTGACTATAGTGGACCATAAGTGAAATATGTAGAGAGCCGAGAGAGTAATGGGTGCGACCTCCGCTACACTACTTGATAAATGGAGGAGGAATAGTGCAAGATGGGATAGATAGCTATCACTCGCTAAAACACTTATTGAATTAATGACCATGAGTATAAGAAGCCACAAGTTTGAGACGGTCAATACCATTGGTATTATTGGGGCTTGAAATTAGTAGAAGATGTGAATTTCCCTAGCAACAATAGGGAAGAATCATTGGCTGAAAACCATGAGATAGGTTCCCATGGAAATCTCCAACAAGCATGCCCAAGTTTGGGGAGACAATATCATGGGAATAAAGGTTGGAACGTGAAAAATGATGGCTCTTGGATTGAAAATATGCTTGCAAAAGTGCTAGAGAAGGTTGAAATACGATCTTGGGAGTCTAGCTCAGACTGTGCATTCACACTCTGTCGCCATCAAATTGCTCGAATATAGAATTCTATGGATCACTTCCGAATTCGAATCCGAGCTATTAAAGATAGATGAAGTAAGAGATCTAGCCAATCCAATGGAGATTGCAAAGACAAATCAAAGTAAGCTTAGAAATAAGAGAACTTTGGGTAATGGGTTATCAAGAACTCTAGATCATTAGAACAAGGTGCCCAAAGGTTGTAATCCATTTCCTAATTATCCACCTCCTTTTCCTCAGCAACATTTGCAGGCGAAAGAAAGTGAACAAACGGGAGAATTTGAGGCTATGTTGAGGAAAGTCATCATCAATATTCCATCGAGTGAGGCATTCAATAATATTCCTGAGTATGCTATGTTCGTGAAAAAAATGTGCACTACAAACAGTTTTGAAGATTGTGGGGTCGTTCACATGTCCCCTCAAAAGTAGTGCAATATTATCAGGAAAATTTGTTAATAATGAGGTGACTCCGGGGGTGTACACCTTTTGTGATGCAAATGGGGTGCATAGATCAACAAGTTTGATGTGTGATGAAAATGCGAGTGTGAACTTAATGTCGTTAACCACCTTTAGATGATTAGAGCTTGGACAACCTACCATCACAAACATGGAGATGCTCATGACGGACCAGTTATTGAAATGTCCCATAGGATTGGGTATGGCATTTTGGTGAAAGTGGGACGACTTGCCTACAGTATAGATTTTGTTACCTTGATTGCACTAGAGGCTTTGAAATACCAATTATTCTGTGTCAGCCAAGTCTAAAAAAGGAGCACACATTGAATGAAATGAAATTGGGGTAATTTAAGTTCTCTATGAATGAAGAAGAGGTAAGCTTTGATGTATGCCGATCCATGAAACAACCAAATGACCTTCAGATGGCATTTGCAATTAACAAAATCGAGGAGAGCATTGAATTGCATGTTAAAGAAGGGTTCATGGATGAAGAATTGGAAGCCATTCTATTAAATTATGATTATACGGTAATGGAGGAATATGATGAAATATGTTGTGCTTTAGTGAGAATGGGGTCCTACCCCTACCATTCGAAGAAACTTGACCTTGACTTAAAGAACCGGCAAACTCCTCTTTCAAAGCCTTCCATTGTCGAACCACTAGTGTTGGAGTTAAAGCCTTTGCCATCACATTTGAAGTATGCTTATTTGGTTACCAATGAGACATTGTCAGTGATCATCTCTAATAAATTGAGCGAAAAACAAGTGGAGGCATTACTCAAGGTCTTGAAAAGGCACATTTGGGCCCTTGGTTGGACCATTGTCGATATAATTGGCATAACCCCAGGAATATAAACACACAAAATTATTCTTCAAGAAGAATGCACACCGTCAATTAAACATCAAAAAAGGTTGAATCCACCCATACAAGAGGTGGTCAAGAAGGAAATAATAAAGTTGTTAGATGCGGGAGTGGTCTTTCCAATTTCTGACAGTACCTAGGTTAGCCCAGTCCAATGTGTTCCAAAAAGAGGGGGATTACTGTTGTGTTTAATGAAAAATAAGAGAAGATAGCCTTAAGATCGATAACCGGATGTCTAGTATGCATGGACTACCAAAAGTTGAATTCTTAGACTGAGAAGGATCATTTCCCCATCCCTTTCATGGACCAAATACTTGATAGACTGGCCGGGCGTGGCTTCTATTATTTACTCGATGGATATTTTGGATACAATCAAATCTCTATTGCTCCAGAAGATAAAGAGAAGACAACTTTCACATGCCCTTATGGGACTTTCATGTTTAAAAGGATGCCTTTTGGTTTGTGCAATGCCACAGCCCCGTTCCAACAATGTATGATGTCCATTTTCTCCGACCTAGTTGAAGACACTATGGAGATATTTATGGATGATATTTCGGTAGTTGGGGATGAGTTTGGTGAATGCCTGGTGCATTTATAAGAGGTACTCAAATGATGCAAGGAAACAAACTTAGTTCTAAATTGAGAAAAGTGCCATTTTATGGTGAAAAAGGGAATAGTATTAGATCACAGAATATCCAAAAAAGGGCTTGAAGTTGAACAAGCAAAAAATTAAGATCATCTCCAAGCTACCCCCTCTGAAGACCGTGAAAGGGATACAGAGTTTCCTAGGCCACCCCCAGTTTTATAGGCGCTTCATCAAGGATTTTTTGAAAGTGGCTTATCCCTTGTGTAAGTTACTCGAAAAAGAAGCCAAGTTTGACTTTTATAGTAGTTGAATGATGATATTCTTCACATTGAAAGAGAAGTTGACAACAACACCCATCATTATCACACCGGATTGGTCAAAGTTGTTTGAGCTTATGTGCGATGCCAGTGGTGTGGCTTTGGGGCTGTACTTGGTCAATGAAAGGAGAAACTCTTCCACCCAATCTATTATGAACGTAAAACATTGAATACATCTAAAATGAATTACACTGTAACAGAGCAAGAGTTTTTGGCTATGGTGTTTGCCTTTGAAAACTTCTGGGCATACCTTTTGGGGACCAAGGTTGTTGTGCATACGGAACATGCATCGATCAGGTACTTGATGAAAAAGAAATACGCCAAGCCCTATCAAATTCATTGGGTCTTGTTACTCCAAGAATTTGATTTTGAAGTAAAAGATTGAAGGGGATGTGAGAATCAAGTGGCGGATCACTTATCAAGATTAGAAGAAGAGGCAAGGCCCATGAGGGAACTTGAGATAAATGATTCATTCCCCTATGAACACATTTTGGCTGCCTTGCATGATCTTTCACCATGGTTTGCTGACTTCCCAAATTTCTTAGCAAATGACTTATTACCGGATGGTTTAATGTCACACCAGAAAAAGAATTTTATTCATGATGTTCGAAAGTTTTTTTGGGATGAACCCTACCTTTTTAGGTTTGCACCAATGGAATAATTTGGAGGTGCATACCCCAGATCGAAATGATGCCCATCCTTAAGGCTTGCCATTCTTCACCCGTCGGTGGTCACCACGAGGGTGTGCAAATGACATCAAAAGTATTGCAAAGTGGGTTTTATTGGCCGATACTTTTTCAAGATATCCATGATTTCGTGATGGAGTGTGACAAATGTCAACGCGAATAGGGTGTGTCTTGATGCCACAAATTCCCATTGACGCTAATATTTGAAGTTGAGTTATTCGATGTTTGGGGCATTTACTTTATGGGACCATTTATGAGTTCGTGTGGGAACATGTTCATTCTTGTGGCTATCGACTATGTTTCCAAGTGCGTCAAAGTAGTGGTGCTACCAAATAATAAGGGAAAGAGCATCACATCGTTCCTCAAAAAGCATATATTTTCTCATTTTGGCACCCCACGCTCCATCATTAGTTATGGGGGATCCCATTTTTGCAACAAGTTATTTAGTGCTCAACTTAAAATGTATGGAGTCAAGCATAGAGTTTCTACCCCCAGCGGCAGGTTGAAGTGTCCAACAGGGAAATAAAGGCCATTCTTACAAAATCGGTAAACATTAACATAATGGATTGGGCCTGAAAGTTAGACAATGCACTATGGGCCTATCAGACATCCTACAAAACCCTGATTGGAATGACTCCTTACCAAATAGTCTTTGGGAAGTCATGTCACCTACCAGTGGAACTAGAACATAAAGCCTTGTGGGCTTTGAAAAAACTAAATTTGGACTGGGAAAAAGCCGCTCAAGCGAGAGTTGATGGCCTTAATGAGCAAGATGAGTTTCGGATGTGAGCTTATAAAAGTGACTCACTCTACAAGACCCGCATAAAATACTACCATGATCAAGCGTGAGTTCTCTTCGAGATATTGGGTGCTTTTGTTCAATTCTAGGCTCCAAATTTTTTTGGGGAAATTAAAATCCAAATGGTCTAGCCCCTTCAAAGTGTTTCAAGTATTCGCAAATGGAGCAATAGAGTTGGAAGCTAAAAATGGCTCAACTTTTAAAGTAAATGGAAAGCGAGTCAAGAAGTATTTGGGCATATTGGAAGAAGTCGCACTCCTTGAAGCCATTTACCTCGACGAGCCATGATTCAGAGGTACCATCTTCAAGCTGTGACGTTAAACCAAGAGCTTCTTGGGAGGAAACCCAAACATTCACCTTTACTTTCCATATTTTTACTTTTTGGTGTTATTTGGTATGTTGTTTTTGATTGAGTTTGTATGTAGGAACCAAGTTAGGGATGTTGGAATGTTGAAAAAGCATTGAGCCACTTCAGACATCGAACAAGCAAAATACACACTGAGAAGTGCACTATGCACGGGCCATCTCCCCTCGCAACAGAATTAGCCTATAACATTCGCGACCGTGTGTTCCAGGCCATGCGATCAGACATACCATTGTGTGCATCACACAACATTTTGCATGATAGAGACAGAACATTGGAAATTATCAATAATTTTGTGATTTGGACATGCGATTGCCGTGCGGATTGCATCACCCAGAGTGCACATCACACGCTATTTCGCACCACCTACTAGAACACTAGTAGTTCCTCTAAATTGTTTGATCAATATTCAATAAATAGGGCATTTTTCCCCAACCCATGTGTGCTTCGCACACTGTTCGCACTGCAGCAGGCAAACCACTAGCCCTAATTTCTTCAATTGCTTCTGCGATGGTGAGTGCATTGTGCCCCACCCATTATGCGTGTCGCACAATACCCCAGGGAGTACTCTTTTCTCCTTAGATCATGTGCCATTGAGGACAATGTTTTATTTATATTTGGGGGTGCTCCAATTTATTGTAATCACCTTGTTAATAGTAGAGTAGCAATAAACTCGAACGGTTTTCTTAATACCACAGTTCTTTCCCGAGGAGCAAAATGATTTCTTTCTTTTTCTTTTGTTTTTGGTATTGAACCAGATTGATGTTTCCCTATGATAGATTAAGAGGTAACTTTCTTAAGGGAAAATGCCAAGTTTTAGTTCTAGGTTGAGTTCGTGCTTTGCTTGTCTCAAAATGGACCCACTAAAAAAATTTCTTGGCTAGAAGTTTTTGAAAATCAAAGGAAAGAGGAAAAATGAATTTTGAAAAAAGAATTATCTTGTCATGACTTGCACACTCTTAGTTTGGCTTGATCGATTCACAAATGAGTGTGTAATGAACTTAGAATAGCTTGTCAAAAGTTGTCTGTTCCAATTGATTTTGAGACTAATGTTGATAATACTTGTGATGTGATGCCTTGTGTGGTGAGGCTATCCTTTGATTCTTGTGCATATGTGTCTTCTAGAACTTTCCCCAAATGTGATTCAAGGAAAAATTCTCGATGTGACCGAGAATGGAAGATGATCATAGTCCCTCTTTGAATTGTCACTTCACCCAAATGACTTCTCTCGACATTGACCCCAGTGAACCCTTTTAAGTTTGTGACCATTCTTTCGCACCTTGTTGACACCTTAACCTTTTTTGAACCTCTATTCTTGCACCATTTTTTCCTAATGGCTCAAAAGTTAAACATATGCCAAAATCCTAAGTTTGGGGGGGATTGAAATGATAACATAGGCAAAAGCCTAAGTTTGGGGGTATATGCACTCAATGTGGAGAAGAAAAGGAATGAACTTCAAGTGCAAGGCAGAACCTTATGTTGAATTAAAAATTGCTCCAAAATACCAAACTCAATAAGCAAAATGATTTGAAAAAGAATTGGTTCTACCAAGTGAAGATGATACAAGGAGGTTGAATGATCAAATTGAAAGGAATATCTTAGGTTGTGTGAGGGAGAAATAAAGTGAAGTCAAAAGTTCAAAAATATGAGCGGTGTTTGAAATGATAACAAAAAGGGTTAGGGAGGTTAAGTCACTTGAGCCAAATACAATCCCCACCCTAGCCCTAGCCAACATCATAACCCTCAAGTCCTTAGTGATTCCAAGCTTGGTCACTCTATATTAGTTGTGATTTACATGAAGGGAAAGCCTATGGTTTGACATGTGTGCACTCGCATTTTCTTGAGAGAGTGAGAGTCTTTTTGGTTCTCTTATAATCCCTTGTATTGTGAATTGCATGATTATGATTAAGATTCTCTCTTGTGGTGAGTGGCATCATGCACTCGGATTGAAACATAAAATCTCTATTTCAATTGAGAGAAATGAATGAGATAAGTTGTGTGGCGAATCTCGAGGCAAATCTTGATAGTCCATTCCAATGACTTGAGAAGCTTAATCTTCTTTTGAATGGGAAATTCCCCTATTTTTGAGTGAGAAATAAAGTCCTTTTGATGAATGTTTTGGAATGAGCAATTTCCTTGAGAATGTGGTGGTCCAAATTGAGATAAGAATATATAGTAATTGAGTCTTTTATTCGAGTCTTATATTTATTATTTTTCTTAGTTTTTTAGAATAGATTAATCTTTTGTTCCTTGATTGAGTTTTAGAGCATAATTCATTCCTTACCTTATGAGTATCTTGCTTGAGGACAAGAAATAGTTCAAGTTTGGAGTTTTGATAAGTCGGTAATCTATCAAATTATTGAGCCTTTAATCATGAGTTATTGCTATGTTTAGATAAGATTTAGAGGTTTTTATAGCCTTTATTGATATGAATGCAGGTACTCTTGGTCAAAAGTAGAAAACAAGGAATTGGAATCAAGAGAGCTCAGAAGGAGTTGAAGTGTGAAGTGATCAAGAGAGATGAAGATTCTGCCAAGAGGTGCAGCCGCCGTGTGGCACACACAGTTCTTGGTGCAGTCCATACCTCCCTTCGCATAAAGCTCAAAAGAATAAGGAGAATCTATTAAGGGGTGTGACCGCCGTGCGACACACAAAATGCCTGGTGCGGTCCACACCCCACTTTGCACAACACCCACAGCTCAAGCCTAGTCACTGGTCCACTGAGGTGTAGCTGTGCAATGCGTACAATAAGATGTGTGAAATGCACATTACGTCGCATAGCTCCCCAGGTGCATTTTGTCTACTTTTATGTGATGATTTGGGAACTTTCTAAAACCCAATTTAGGCATAGTTTTTCAGAGTTTTGAATAGTTTTTCAGTTTTGGAATATTGTTGAACAAGTTTTCTCTCCCAAGGCAAGATAGAGGGTTTCATTCAATTCTCTCCATCTTCAACCTTGAATTTATAAATTGAGCTTGGATATTGGAAACTTCTTCCATTAATGAAAGGGAATTTGAATTACGGATAGCGCTCAAAAGCACTCTCCAATGGAGGTGATTGCGATCATCAGAGCAAAACACATTTATATTCCCAATGGATGTCGGGGCGTACCCACAGAGAACAATGTAGTTGCGATCAAGCTAATAAAGAATAAGAGCAACTTATTGAAGATCAACAAACAAAAAGGAAAAAAGCTATCAATAGGGGTTCTTTACGAACTAACACTAGAGATAAAAGAAAATCAAATAAAAGATAGAATGATCAATGGTTTTCATCTTGCTCTCAACAAGCAAGGACACCAAGGGGCAGTTGGGAGTGGAAATTCAATTCACAAGACTTGCACCCAATTCACACATAGGTAGTCTTGGTTGAAGGTATGCTTAACCGTCTCTCGACCAATCAAGCATATATCTCATGTGTTCTCTTGAACCACCACGAGTAAGCAATAAACCAACCAAATCAACATGGGTAAATTGGGCTATCTCTAGCCCCAACTCTTAGAAGGGAGTTTTCGGCAACCAAACTATCACTAGCCTTGATCTAGAGTGGAAATCTGGCGCCTTCTCCGCCACATCTTTCATGGTGACCCCTATCTCATAGAAGAAACCCATCCTCTAGTAATCTTGGTATCTACTCTGGCAGTTTGCATCAAGAAATCTTTGGAAGGAAGGAGGTGAGTTATCTTGAATGTAAGCCATGAAGTTAGTGATCCTTCCAAAATTATGCGAGAAGCAATTTAGAATCTATTATGGGGTTCAAATAAACTGCAAGTCCAGAAAAATCTCTGTCTCAAATTTTTGGGGAGGCTACTGCCTCCCGCTATAGCGGAAGTCATCCCGCTACTACGGGACTGCTGTAGTGAAAATATTCCCGCTATAGAGGGGCCACCATAGCGGGATAAGGCTGCTATAAAGGCTTTCATCATCCCGAAAGATCAAATCGATGCTCCACTATTGCCGTTTTACAAAAATCATCAGTTTTTAACTTTTTAACACAGATCAGGGTAGGGAAAGTTTTATGGGACTATTATGTACGACAATCTGGGTATTTAAATCCCTATTCAAGCCCCCATAACCAAGAAAAGATTTCAAAATAATCCTTCATATTCTACCCTTGTTCAAGCCCAAAGCTGGCCATGAACTGCATAAACCTTATGCCTAGAACGCCATAGGGGCATTGTAAACATAAGAGAAGCATCCATTCTTCGAAAATTCATCCAAATTCAAGCGATATTGTGAGTCTCAAAAATCAATCACAAACCCACTTTCTTTCTATAATTTCGAGTGCAAAATGGTGATAATGTTAGTAACAGCGTGAGAAGACAAAGTAAAATGTATATTACCTTGTTCTGACATCGAGTGCAAAGTTATCGAAGAGGGGAGGGGAGTTTTAAGTTTGAAATTATGATAAATGGGTGAAATACACATTTCTCATCCTTATAAACTATCCCAACCTGCGATGGCAGCCACCAACCTGCTATAGTGGTGCCTCTATAGCGGTAGTAGTTCTGCTATAGCGGGAACATGTCAATTCTCGAGGGAAGAAAATGTTCCTCCTTCCCTTTTGATATGCTATTTTAAAATTATATGTATGGGTTATAATGCTCAAATACACTCTCCAATGGAGGTGATTGCGATTGTCTAAGAAAAATATATTTATATTCCCAACGGATGTCGGGGTTGTACCCACAGAAAATAATGTAGTCGCGATCGAGCTAATAAAGAATAAGAGCAACTTATTGGAGTTCAATGAACAAAAGGGAAAAGATATCAATAGGGGCGTTTTACGAACTAAAACTAGAGATAAAAGAAAATCAAATAAAAGATAGATTGATATTCTTTCACCTTGCTCTCAACAAGCAAGGACAACAAGGGGGACTTGGGAATGGGAATTCAATTCACAAGACTTGCACTCGATTCACATGTAGGTAGTCTTGGTTGAAGGTATCCTTAACCGTCTCTCGAAAAATCAAGCATATATCTCGTGTGTTCTCTTGAACCATCACGAGTAAGAAATAAACCAACCAAATCAACTTAGGTAAATTGGGCTATCTCTAGCCCCAACTTTTAGATGGGAGTTTCAGGCAACCAAACTATCACTAGCCTTGATCTAGAGTGGAAACCCCAAATCTCCACTATTAAACCTTCCCAAATTTAAGTAAATCCTCTATCGAGAAAAAACCTAAATTAGAAAGCTAAGTCAATGTTTGCAACCATTAACTATAAATTCAAGCATGGAGGATTCAATAGACCCAAATGATAAATCAAGAGAAAGCACAAGATTTAGAATTAAAAACCCAAATTAAGAATTATCTCTAATACAACCCAAGTCTCAATTCAACAATTAAATCCTACAAATTAGCAATTAAGAACAAGAGTTGACGAATGGGACTTAAGAATTTACAATACAAAGCATCCAAATCTTCACTCCTATGGTGTAGGTTGATGAACTTGTTGTCCAAGCTTTGCCAAAAGTTGTGAGAATAGCCAAAGATTATCAAAAGATAGGTCCCAAAATGGTTGAGAAGAGTTATGTGAATCGGGGTTTCAAAAAAGGGAAATTTCTATTTCTACCCCACAGCTGGCATTTCCTCTTCTCCTACGCGTGCGGTCCACCGCATTTGTGAAGACTCTTCTGTCTTGTTGACCTTTCCGTATGCGAGTGGTCTACCGCATTCATGTAGCTTCTGCTGAAGTGATCTTTGCGTACATGGAGGGACTGTCACATTTGCACAGGCTAATCAGATGCCAGTTCCATATTTCTATGAATAACTCCCTTTTTGACTTGTTTTCATCCGAATTCTTCCCGAACACTTCTAAGCACAGATATCTACAAAATAGAAGTAATTCGTATCAATTGCACTATTTTCCCACTTAATATTAGCAAAATCATAAGATTAAAAGTTAAATAAGCAGGTAGAATACCAACTTATCAAACCCCCAAACTTGAACTATTGCTTGTCCTCAAGCAACTAAAAACTCTATTTCAAGAGGCACAAAATATAAGTGCAAAGACATCACTTCAAGTCAAGGAAAGCCCATTTCAATCACCAAGTATGACTTTGGTTGGTACTAATGATTAGTCAATCACACAATAACTTAATCTAAGCATTCCACTCTATTCAAAACATAATTCAAGGATGCAATGGAACTTTAAGAACAACCAAGTGACAACAACTAATCCTCAAGATGCGACTCAAACGACTAGCTTACTAAATATGCTCTTTCGACTCATTTTCGGAGTTTATCAATGTCACCAACTATTCTAATTCGCATGCCCTCACAAGAATGAAAGTCCCAAAAACACATTATGTACAAAGACAATCAAAAGGGACAAATACAAACACTCACACTCACAAGAAAGTTCAAGTGCTAACAAGTATCAACCATAGGCTTGCCCTAATTTTCATTTGCCACTAGCTCAAGAACAATCGGTTGGAGATCTCAAAGGGATTTTCTAAGCTTTTAATGTAGGCTGGGGGACGGGTTGGATACGCATTTGGATTTAAGTGATTACATCCTCCTCGAACTCTACAATAAGTTTTTCAATTCGAACCAAGGCCATTCCTTTCATTTTCATTCAAGATGAGGCACCATTTCATTTCTTTTTATTTGAAGCCCTAATTATTATCATTTTCTTCACCTTGGAGGATTTTCTTTCTTTCCTTTCCTCTTTGCTTTTCTTTTCAAACACCCTTCTTCTTTTTGGTAATTTTTTTTATGCAACAAACCAAGATAATCTTAATTAGCACTCCTCCAAGGTACCTTTTATAAACCCATAAACTTAGGATTTTAGCCTCGATTTCATCCTTGTGGAGTTCAAAGAGGGACGGGTTCAAGAGAGGGATTCATTGTCAAAATAGTTCAAGGCTTGTAACGAGGTTGCCAAAGAAGAGGTATTAGGCTCAAGAGGGATGAATAATGATTCAATTTAAGTGCAATGGTGGCTTTTAAGGCTAAGTAGGCTTCAATAATCACAAAGAAGGCCTAAGATCATTTATCCAACCAAGACTAATTAAGACTAGCATTAACGACTAACCGAGCAAGTTCAAGTTAACAAAAGCAAGCACAAGAATTATTCAACTAAACCTCACCACACATGGAATGCAAATCATTCAAGAAGCATTGATTTTTACTTCCTGAACAAGAACAAAGAGGAGACATTCTATATTATCACCGCTAATGAGCTAAGAGTCACAAAAAGATCAAAGGGGTTGTCACAAACATCATTCTTCACCATGCACTTTTCACAATTTTTTTGGAAGGGTATGCCTATTTCACTTAGCATGCAAGGCTACTTTATTAGTACCAAACAAGTCAATCGCAACCAAAACCTCAAAAGACGATGATTTGCCCTTAAGAATGACATCATTCAGTCTATCATTGGGCTCATTCATCTATCTAAATTGGTATGGCTACACAGGGTGGATCAACATAACCATCACAATCTATGGGCACATGCGATTCACACATGTCAAAGTGCAGGTCACACATGCAATGCACAGCCAATCAGTGGGTATGTGCGAAGATCGTGCGGTTCGCACGTCGATATGTGCGGTACAATTATTCCCCAGCTCTACAAAATAAACTAGAGAAGCTAAAAGAAAAGAAGACTACAAAGCTAAACCATCAACTTCTTCCAAAACAACTCCACCAAGCACACCCGACAAGGGCACAATAATATATAAACAAACAGAACAAGCTCGGCAAAGGCATAATAATATCCAAAATGACAAAACAAGCCCAACGAGGGCACAATAATATCCAAAGGTAAAGCAATCCAAAAGTAAAGTAAGCTAAGCTAGAAAGATACAGTGTGGTCCAACACGCCACCCCCAACTAAGATAGGGCATTGCCCTCACTTCATTAAAACAAAAGATAAGTTTGATGGTGCTCCATGAAGTGTCTTAATCTGAGCTGGAGAAAGAGGGAAACTCAAGTCTCTCCTCATCCTCATCATTATCATCCTCTGGTGTACCCTATCCACAAAAAGACTTCAATATATCCATCATCTTGTTCAAGAACTTGCTCTTCTTCTTTTCATGCTCGCTAAATTTCCTTTATCGCTTTTCAACCTTTCCTTACCTATGACTCATATGCTCCAATTAGTTGTTGATTGCATTTAACCTCCTATTGATCAACTTTTTCTCAGTGGAAACTTTGGTTAGGGACATTGGAGACTCAAAACCTGCCAGTGTATTGGCTCCAGCTGATCTAGTAGATAATCCAACCAACAACTGCTGAACATGCTGTAGTGGCCTAAACTGTAGTGGTCCAATAGAGTGAGATGACCCAGATGTTACCATGGTAGGATCAGTGGGCTCAGTATAAGTCTCATGAAACTGCCCGAAAGAAGGAGAAGCTACATCAATCTTTCTCTTCTTAAGCTTTGCTTCTGGGGACCTTTTCAATAAGGGATGAACCAGGGTCGCTGGTTTCTTCTCCACATCAGTAGGGTGTTTTGACACCCTAAATTTTGATAGTTCCTTTAGCTCTGGAGCAATGAGTTTGGTCGAGTTGGACCTTTAGTTGAGGCCTGAGAACTTCCGGTGTGGATTTTGTGTGGTTTTCTTAGTTTTCAGGTTATTTAGAGTTAAAAGTGTAACTTCGGGTGACTTTCTATGATTGGAGTATAGGATTTGAAATCAAATGATTCCATCAGCTCCATAATATTGAGTTTGGGCTAGGAAGATGGTTGGTTCGGGTTCCGGGTGAGTCAAACTCATTTCGAGCCTTTGAGTTTCTTTTTGTTAGTGTTGACTTGGGTCAACATTTCTCCGAAATAACCTCATATGGAAATTTCGTGGATTCTATTGAGTCCGGAACTTTGTTTCCACTCTATTAGAACTATTAGTTTTTGAATATCAGTTTCCAAAATACCCCATCGAGTTTTTTTAAAATTGCAGAAAATTGCAGAAAATCAGTTGCGGCCAGAAGCTATTAATAGCTAGAAATTCGTTTTTTCTAGCCACTTCTCCTCACTTTTCTCACTCTAAGCTCATTTTTATCTCTACCAAAATTGCTCTTGATCATTTCTAATTCTTGGGGAATCAATTGCTTGTGGATTTTCTGTATTTTTCCGATTCTTGGTAAGTCATCTTCCCCACTAGTTCCTTTAAGCTTCCCTTGAATTTTCTTAATTTTTTCCATTGTTGCTCCTACCAAATCTTGGAAATTCTTATGTAGTGGCTGCCCCTAGCTCGTCCATGCTTCATGGAAGTAAAGAATTGTCCGTCTCGGCTTGAAATTCTATCTTTGTGGTAAGTAATTCTTACCCAATTTCCATTTTTATTTTCGAAATTTCCATTCTTTAATTCCCAATTTGGGTGGGTTGTTTTGGTGACCTTCCCTTGTACAATTGTGCTCAAATTTGGAGCATACCTTCTTGGCATCATTGGGGTCATCGTGGTTCTTTTTGTTTTTGGTTTCAGATTATGGGCCCCGCAGGCCTGCTTTTGACCCGGATATCGACCCGGCTACAATTGTAGAAATATGGGTATCGTTAGAATTATCTTAACATTTTATTAATGAATTTGATAATTTGATTCTCATTCAGAGCTTCTCGAAGCAGCTCGGCCTCGGATATCACCGTTCTCACAGCTTATTGTCGAACGATAGGTAGGTCACGGCTTAACTCCCTAGACTTCACATATATCGGGTAAAATTATACTAGTTGGCATCCTTGGGTTGGGTTTATTAGGTTGGTACCACACACCTTGACCACTTTTCCATGATTTGTCCTATTTCTTTCCTCCATTGTGTGTAGTATTCCTATTTGTTGATATATTTATTACCCTTGTGACACTGTGAGGTCTTGTTGACTCCGGAACATAGAAGCTGGGATTATTGGGGATGTCAGCGAGTCCCGGACATAGAAATATCCTTCTAGGCTGCTTATGATTGCTGAGTAGCTTTGGAGCCTTTGTAGGGCCGTTAGGTTGATTGTGAGCTACCAGACAACTATTTGGGTTGATCATATCATTTTCATGCATATAAAGAGTTTTTTCCATGTTTTATTATGGTTTTTGGCTTTGGGCCTACGAAAATTGATTTCTAAACCTTGCATGGCCTCGAGGGCCCATTTTTGATGAAATTGGATTTGAAAATGATTTGGCTTGATACATGGATCTTCTTGGGGTATAAGAAGGTTAAACATATGGTTTTATCATGACTTACCACCATTGCTAGACTCTGCCGGGTCAGAATGCTAGTTGAGTTTTCTTACTGATTTGAAATGATATCAGGGTCGGCCAGGTCGAGCATCTAAGATATTTTTACTACTGTTTTAGACCCGGTTGTGCCCGGGCACCCTTTGGAAGGATTTTTGAGACATATTTTTCACTGTTTTAGTCCTAGACAGGGTCTAGGCATGCATATTTGAGACTTAGCCACTGGCTTGAACTCGGACTCAATTCTGGAGGACACATTTTGATTTTGAGTTTTAGTATGGGGTCTGGGACCTCCATGGACCTTGCCGCTCTGGGTTTGAGACTTTGGGATGCGTGTGCTAGGGGGAAGGATATATGGTGGAGTAGAGGTATACGAGTTGTGTCCTTCCATAGAACCTGCCTGCTGGGCCTGATCGGCACCGAATGAGGTACATACAGAGGTTCTAATTCACCCCGAGGTTTTCATGCATCATATCATCCATTGTTTGATATACCACCTTTGTTTGCTATTTGTTGATTGTACGTTCCGGTAGTATGGAATACCGGAGGGTTTGTTTTCATTTGATTATGTTCCTCGATTATATGGGCGGTCGAGGGACTGTAGGTAGACTCTTGGTACTTTATTCCGATATTGTTCCCTATTATGGTTGAGTATGAGCATGATTACTATGAGGTGGTGAGTTCCTGGATTGAGTTTTGTATGACTTAATTGGGTATTAATTCCTGTATGTCGAGAATGTCTGCCTTTATTCTTCTCTCCCTTTTTCCTTATACTTGAGGGTACCGTTATACCACCTATTTCTAGAACTTATTCTTATATATACTATTATTGCAAGGATCCCAGGTGCGTTGTCCTTACTTTAATCTATGCCTGTTGCGTGTATATATTCTATATGATAGCCTTATATGTTGTTTCTGCTGTCTTCCCCCTGGGCTAGCTCCTGTGTGCTTATCATTGAATTTTGTGATTGTTTGTTCCTACTCTGCCTGTTATTGTTCTTTTACTTTATATATGTCCAGTCGGCCTATGATACCTACTGGGTACCTTATGCTTCGCATTTGGTGCTCACCCTACCCTCTGCATCTTCCGGTGTAGATCCTAGCATGGGCCATCACCATTAGCGTATCAGAGACTAGTGCGGGGTGCAGTTTTTGGATCATCCAGGCTGAGGGTGAGCTCTTGGCGTTCAGAGCTTGACTTCAGTTATCCTTGGTGTATTTTATACTTATAGTTTCAGAGACATTGTGTATATATGACTTTTGGACCTTTGTACTCCTGATGTTGTTCGGCTCTTATACGCTTTGATACCAGGTTTTGGATTGGTTTAGATTTTGCTTGTTTATATCTCTCTTGTATCTATTTTCTTATCATTATGCCCTTGCTTCCTCTTATGTATCGAATCTTCCGCTTAAACTGTTAAAAGGTAGCCCATTACTAACCGTTCTGGGCTATGGGGATTGGTTCGCCTACTGGGAGGTTGTAGGTGCCATCATATCGAGAAATCAGATCGTGACACTAAATACACAAAGAGTGGCAGAACAATCTTGGAATCACCTTTTAACCTTTATAGGTTTAATTGGTCAACAACATTTTAACTAACCAAGTTTTGTTTAGAAGCTAAAACCATTCACTTTCTTAGGTTTCTAAGAATTAGATTAGAGATTAGGGAGTATGTCAGATCTATCAATAACCTTTTATATGTTGGTGCAAGTTTTCTGATGTCAAGGAAATTAAATATAAAAATGAAAAACAATTATTTATCGTCTATTTGTATTTTTTCTTAGATTGCTCTTTGTTTTGAATTCTTGCATTCGATGACATATTATAATTTTTTTGGATGAAGAAATGGTATTTTATTTAAAAAGCCATCAAGAAGATGCATAATTACATTTAGCATTCGTGTTTGTGTGCTTGTGGAAATATTCTCAATGTCCATATGACCGTGCTTGAAGTCTTTTGTTGCTAAAATTTATTTTCCAAGTAATTAGAAAAGACTCTTTAAAATGGTTTAATCTATTCTTCTATAACGACGTATATATAATCTTTTAAAATATAGTATCCTGCATACCTTCTTTTTCCAAGTTTATACATACCATAAAATTTTACCTTAGAATCTGTCATTCATTCTCCTAATGTTTAATTGTCAATATCTTTTGTATTTTTTTTATGTTGATCAAAGATACAATAGTAGATTTGAACTCTAATCATATGTACATCAATCTGAAAATATATTATTCATGAGGCAAATTCTTACTTAACAATAGATGTTAGAGTTAGGACTATCAATCATACAATTCGATCATCAGCTCCGGTTGCAGAGTATTGTGCTAGAAATTGCCAAAAGATTGTTCAATATTTGTTGTTGATAATGAAAAAAATATTTTCCAAAGGGAATCCTTTTTAGGACCATATGCTAGTTCAAAATTTAGCATTGCATTTGATTTTTGGTTGATTGAGCAAGATTTGTAGTTTATAATAACTTGCTTGCTATCTTTGTTGTTTCATAGAGGCAAGGTGATTATCAGACTCTGGGTGAGGCATTACTGAAAGTTGATTTTACATCGACAAATACTGAAAGCTGCTTCCATGGCCTGAGGTCAGTGACTTCATTCTGTGAGCACATTTTGTGATAGCCTGCCTTTACAGTGTATGCACCTTTCTTGGAGCTGCCCCATCTTATTCTATCCATGCTTTGGCTATCTATAGTGTAGTTGTTTAATCTTCCCAGTAGGTCTACAACATATTCCAATTCTCAATCTTGTATATACCTACTAAATTGGACATCCCATATGTTTCCTTCCTTTTCAAAGTTAGTTGTTTTCATAGAAAATAAATATTTATTTCGTTGGTATAAAATACATGATAAATAAGGGGACCTAGATGATATATTATTGTAACCTAGGTATATCTCCTAAAGGAATTTCTCGTACTGATAGGTTACTACTCGTGCTTCTTATACCTTTAAGAGCAGCCTGTGACTGACTAATTCTTGTGTATCTATCAGCCAGTGAGATCTGACATTTATGTGATTCTTCTAATATACCAGGATAGATTCTTGGAATATGGTCCTGAACAATATCCTATAGTGATTCAAATCGGGGGATATAAATTGGAGAACTTTTCCAAAGAAACACAATTGACAACTCCTTATGGCTATGATGAAATTAATTTTAAGTTCATTATGCTTTTCCCATCTAAAATATAAGTTTTTAGATTTTTATTTAGACCCTTAACTGATACTTTTTCACTATTATCTAAAAGTTGTGGATGTCCTACCCTAAAAGTAGATGGACATGGGTGTTTTTGTGTACTGATAATGCTCAAAAATACTCTTCAATAGGAGGTGGTAGTGATCATCAGAGCAAAACAAATAAATATACCGACGAGTGTCGGGATCGATCCCACAGAGAGTGATTGTGATGATTTGCCTAAAAGATCATCAAGTAATATTCACCAAGAGAGTAATTGTTCAAACAACTTGAAAATAAAGATTGGGGAATTGGATAGGGGAATTATGTAGTAAGTCAATTTTAACACTAAAAAGTAATAAACATGGTGTATGTAGTCAATAAGTTGGTAGACTAGGGGTATACTTTCGATGAAATTCTACAATGGGTTAGGGTACTTGAGTAATTATGCAAATTCTCAATTCATGATACCGGTAGCATTGGTTTTAGTGATATTTGGTAATCTTTCAATCTCCCAAATATATATCCGATGATCTTTGTTCAAGCATCATAGTTTTGACATAAACCAACCAACTCAATAGCTTGGGGAAATCATACTATTTCTAGCTTAGATTCTTAGATGAAAATTTTCATCGATTGAACTATTTCTAGCCTCAATCTAAGGTGAAAATCAAATTCTCACTATTGAATTCCTATCCGAATTATGAACCCCTCTTTCAAGCAAGAACACAACTAAGAAAACTCAATCAATATTTGCAATCATCAATTTTATGATTAAAACATGAGGAATTCAATAGACCCATATCAATTCATCAATAATAAGCATAATTAAACAAGACCCATACCAAAATTCAAATACCCATCATATGCACACCCCTAGACAAGAAAATTATCCACTCATGCTAAGGAAATACAAAGCTATACCAATTGGGTAACTCATAATTCCTTTCATAAATAAGCAATATCCAATATCTAAGCTTAAATCATACATAAATGGTGAAATTAGATGGAGAAGATGAAGAGAGCCAAAAGTACACTCCCAATATCTTTCTTGGGTGTTGAGAAAGTAAAAACTCAATTGTCTTTTGAGGTACACACCCAAAATTGAGTTTTAGAAACTTTCCAATGCGTCACTTGAAAATGGATAAAACTGCCCTTTTGACATTGTGCGATGCGACATACGACACGACATGTGGTCGCACCACATGTTTTGCATATCGCATATCGCCAGTCCACGGACCAGTGATGCTAGCTGATGTTACAGTGTTGTGCGAAGGAAGGTGCGACCGCACATAGCATTGTGCAAAACGCACGGCGGCTGCACCTCTCAGCATATTTCTTCATTGTTTAATCACCTTCACACTTCAACTCTTTTTGGGCTCTCTTGCTTCAATTCCTTTGTTTTTCAATTTGGATCAAGAGTACCTGTATTTTAATAAATAAAGGCCATAAGTACCTCTAAATCTCATCAAAACATGGCAATAATTTATGAATAAAGGCTCAATAAGTTGGTAGATTACCAACTTATCAAACCCCAAAACTTGAACTTTTGCTTGTCCTCAAGCAAGATACTCACAAAGTAAGGAATGAATTATGCTTTAAAATACAAGGGTGTAGACAAGATAAATCTAAAATTTAAAAACTAGAAAACTACAAACAAAAGACTCAAACAAAAAGACTCAACTATTATGCTTATCTCAATTTGGACCACCACATTCTCAAGGCAAATGCCCAATTCAAAAGGAACTCATTTATCTTTCAAAAGAAAGGGAATTTGTCATTTTAAAACAAGATATTCAAGCTTCTCAAGTCATTGGCATGAACCTTCAAGGTTTACCTAGAGATTCGCCACATAACTTGTCTCATTCATTTCTCTCAATTGAAATAGAGACTTCATCATTCATTTCAACTGTGTTATGCCACTCACCACAAGAGAGAATCCCACTAACAATCATGTAATTCACATAAAAAGGTATTATAAGAGAACCAAAAAGATTCTCACTCTCTCAAGGAAGTTCGAGTGCACATGCATTGAACCATAGGCTTGCCATTAAAGTAATTTGCCACTAATGTAGAGTTACAAAGCTCAGAATCACTAAGGACTTACAGGTTATGATGTTGGCTAGCTCTAAGGTGAGGATTGCATTTGGCTCAAGTGACTAAACCTCCCTAACGCTCATTGTGATCATTCAAACATCGCTCACATTTTCAAATAAAACTTCACCTTATTTCTCCCTCTCACAACCCAAAGTTCCCCTTTAACTTGATCATTCAACTTCTTTTATCACCTTTGCTTGGTAGCACCGATTTCTTATTTTCTTTTTATTTTGTTTATTCATTGGATAGTTTGAAGCAATTTTTCATTTCTGGCATATGGTGCTACCTTGTATTGAAACACAACCTTTTATTCTCCGCATTAGTTTATGCACCCCCAAACTTAGGCTTTTGCCTATGTTATCATTTCAACTCCCCCCTCCCCCCAAACTTAGGCTTTTAGCCTACATTTCACTTTTGAGCTATTAGGGAGAATGGGTGCCAAAATCGAGGTTCCAAAAAGGGTCATGGTTTCAAACACAGTGTCAAAGAATGGTCACAAGCTCAAAGAGGTTCACTAGGAATAATGTACAGGAAAGTCAATTTGGGTGAAGTTACTATTCAAAAAGGGCCTAAGGTCATCTTCCAATCTTGGTTAC
The DNA here is from genome assembly GCA_003996215.1 of Jaltomata sinuosa. Lineage (NCBI taxonomy): Eukaryota > Viridiplantae > Streptophyta > Magnoliopsida > Solanales > Solanaceae > Jaltomata > Jaltomata sinuosa. The sequence continues at coordinate 69,964 of QJPP01002248.1, forward strand.
ATGTAGAATTTTGCCTTGAATCACATTCGGGGCAAGTTCTAGAAAAAACATGCATACAAGAACGAAGTATAGCCTCACCACACAAGGCATCACAACACAAAAACTTCACAATATGTCTCACAATCAATTGGGACAAATTACTTTTGACAAGCTATTCCGAGTTCTTGTACACACTCGTTTGTGAATTGATCAAGCCAAATGGGGAGTGTGCAAGTCATGACAAGAGAATGTTTTACTCAAAATCATTTTCTCACTTTCCTTCAATTTGCCAAAAAATTACTTGCCAAGAAATTTCTTTGGTGGGTCCATTTGAAGACAAGCAACATACGAACTCAATTTTAAACTAAAACATGGAATTTTCCCTTAAGAAAGTTGCCTCTGAATCTATCATAGAAAAACACCTACCTGGTTTGACATAAAAACAAACAAAAAAAAAACAAAGAAAACAAAGAAAACAAAAGAAATAATTTGCTCCTTGGAAAAGAACCGTGGTATGAAGAAAACCCTCGGAGTTTATCACTACTCTACTCTACTATTTACCAGGCGATCAAAATTTTAAAGCCAAACAAAATAACACTTTGCAAATTAAAACACATTCTAGCACCCCCAAACTTGGAAAGAACATTGTCCCCAATGTAAAAAGTTTTTAGGTAAAGAGTACTCCCTGAAATGATATGCAACGAGCATATAGTGGCATACGAAATGCATCTGCAATTGCACGCTTGATAGAAACATCGGTGGGTTGCCAGTTTTCTGGTTGGAGGTGCAGATCAATGTGTGAAGCACATCATGAAAAGTGTGGTCCGCATGCCAAGTTGCACCTTAGACTCAAAAACTTCATCCAAAATTCCATCTTTCTTCTTCTACCATGTGAAATAGGGTGTGACGTGCACAGTGTAGTGTGTGGTCGCATGTACCAGCACACAAAGTCTTGAATTTTGAAGTGAGGGTCTGTTACAATATGTAATGTGTAGTGAAGTGTGCACTTCCCAAGGTGCATTTTGCCTAACTCCTTTACCCTTTCTCCTTCCTACTAACTTCAACAAAAATAATACCAAGAGAAAAACACTGAAAATAAAGGTAGGTGCTTGGGTTGCCTCCCAAGAAGCACTTGGTTTAATGTCACGGCTTGACGATGGTACCTTACATTTATGGTTCGTCAAGGTAGGTCACTTCCAAGAGCGCTACATCTTATGGAATGCCCAAATACTTCTTGACTCATTGCCCATTGACTTTAAATATTGAGCCATTTTTGGCTTCCAGCTCAATAGATCTATTTGCAAAGACTTGATATACTTTGAAGAGGCCAAACCATTTTGATTTGAGCTTACCTGGGAAGAGTCGGAGTCTAGAGTTGAACAAGAGCTCCCAATCTCCGATAGCGAATTCATACTTTAGGATTTGTTGATCATGGTAATGTTTCATTCGAGCTTTATAGAGTGAAGCATTCTCATAAGCTCGCATCTGAAATTCATCTATCTCATTGAGGTCTTCAACTCTAGCATGAACAACTTTTTTCCCAATTCAAGTTCAGCTTTTTCAAAGCCTATATTGCTGTATGTTCTAATTTCACCGGGAGATGGCAAGCCTTACAAAAACCATTTGATAGGGAGACATACCAATAGGAGTTTTATATGCTGTCCTGTAGGCTCACAATGCATCGTCTAATTTTTATGCCAAATCTTTCCTATTGGCATTTACCAGTTTTGTGAGAATAGACTTGATCTCTCTATTGGATACTTCAACTTGGCCACTCATTTGTGGGTGATAAGGGGTGGGGACTTTATGTTTGACTCCATACTTTTCAAGCAAAGCACTAAACAACTGATTGCAAAAATAGGATCCCTCATCGCTAATGATGGCACAAGGGTGCCAAAGCAAGAGAATATGTGCTTTTTGAGAAATGTTGTGATGCTCTTTCCCTCACTGTTTGGAAAAGCCACCACTTCTACCCATTTAGAGATTTAGTCCACGGTGATGAAGATGTAGGTGTTTCTAAAAGAACTTACAAATGGAATGAAATCTATTCCCCACACATCAAAAAATTTAACCTCAAGATCAATGTTAATGGAAGCTCATGGTGTCGAGACACTCCCCCCTCACGTTGGCATTGGTCACATTGCTTCACTAGATCATGCGCATCTTGATAGAGTGTTGGCTAATATAATACTCTTTGAAATAACTTTGAGGCTGCTCGCATGCCACCATGGTGACCACCTAGGCGAAGAATGCCACGCTTCTAAAATGGGCATCATTTCAATTTCTGGAATACACCTTCGGATCACTCTATCTGCACAAATCCAACAAAGATCGGGCTCATCCTAATAAAATTTATGCACATCATAAAGGAACTTCTTCTTCTTATGAAAGGTCAAACCTTTTGGCAATATCACTTGCTAAGAATTTAGCAAAATCAGCAAACCAAGGTATCAAATTATGCAAAGCAGCCAAAATATGTTCGTCAGGGAAAGCATCATTTATCTAAAGTTCCCCAATAGGCCACCCCTCTTTTTCTAGTCTTGACAATTGGTCAGCTACCTGATTCTCACATCCTCTCTAGTCTTTTACTTCAAAATAAAATTCTTGGAGCAACAAGACCCATTAGATCAGTTGTGGCTTGACGTCTTTCTTAGTCATTAAATATCTAATTACTTCATGATCCGTGTGTATGACGACCTTGTTCGCCAACAGAGATGCTCGAAACTTTTCAAAGGTAAATACCACAGCCAACAACTCTTGTTCCATTACTGTGTTATTCATTTGGGACACATTCAATATTTTGCTAGCATAGTAGATTGGGTGAAAGAGCTTTCCTTTTCACTAATTAAGTACTTCCCCAATGCTACTCCACTAGCATCGCACATTAGTTCAAAAGGTTTTGACTAATATGATAGGATGATAATGGGAGTGGATGTTAGCTTTTCCTTCAATTTTAGAAAGACAGTCATACAAGCATCATCGAAATTAAATGTGGCCTTCTTTTCAAGTAGTTTTTACAATGGATGGGCTATTTTTGAGAAGTCTTTGATAAACCATCTATAGAACCCGGTGTGACCCAAAAAGCTTTGGATTCCTTTTACAATTTATGGAGGGGGTATCTTGGAAATCACTTCGATTTTCACTTGGTAAACTTCAATGACCTTCTCAGATATTTTGTGTCCTAGAACTATCCCCTCCATGACCATAAAATGACATTTCTCCATGTTTAGGACCAAGTTTGTTTCGTCATACCTTTTGAGTAGCTCATCCAAATAAAATAAGCAATCATCAAAATCATCCCCAACAATAGAAAATCATCCATGAATATCTCCATGGTATATTCTACCATGTCTAAAAAGATGGACATCATGCATCTTTGGAATGTGTAGAGCATTGCACAATCCAAATGGCATTCTTTTAAAAGCAAAAGTACCATAGGGGTAGGTGAAGATTGTTTTCTCTTGGTCTTCTGGGGAAATAAAAATTTGGTTGTAGCCTGAATATCCATCAAGGAAGCAACGGAAACCATGGCCAACCAATCTATCGAGCATCTGATCCATGAATGGAATAGGGAAGTGGTCTTTTCAGTCTGTGAGTTCAACGTTCTCTAGTCCATGCACACCCTTCATTCGGTCACCGATCTTAGGGACATCATTTCATCCATTTTGTTAGTTATGCCTGTGATCCCACCTTTCTTAGGTACACACTAAATTGGACTAACCCATGTACTATCAGATATTGGAAAGACAACTCTCGCATCTAACCACTTAATGGTTTCTTTCTTAACCACCTCTTGCATAGGAGGATTTAACCTTATTTGATGCTCAATTAAAGATGTGAAATATTCTTGAAGGTTGATCTTGTGTGTGCATATTCCCAGAGGTATGCTAATTATATCAGTAATGGTCCAACCAAGAGCTCGAATGTGCTTTTTCAAAACCTTGAGTAGTGCTTGCACTTGTTCATTAGTTAATTTGTTAGATAAGATGACGGGAAATATATCATTAGCACCTAAATAGGCATACCTCAAGTGTGATGGCAAGGGTTTGAGTTCCAACACTAGAGGTTCAATAATAGAGGGTTTAGATGGAGGAGTTTATCGATTCTTTTAATCAACATCAAGTTTCATCGGATGATAGGAATAAGATCCCATTCCAACCAAAGCACCACATATTTCATCATACTCTTCCATTTCTTCACAATCATAGTTCAATAAGATGGCTTCCAATGATTCATCAATAAACCTTTCTTTCACATGTAATTCGACACTCTCATCAATTTTGTTAATTGTGAATGCCATCTGAAGATTATTTTGTTGCTTCATGGATCTACACATATAGAAGGTTGCCTCTTTCTCGTTCATTGAGAATTTTAGTTCCCCCAATTTCATTTCATTCAATGTGCGCCCTATTTTTAAACTTGACTGTCCCAACACAATTGGTATTTCAAAGCCCCCGGTGCAATCAAGTACCTCAAAGTCAATAGGGTACACAAGCCAACCCATTTTTACTAACACATCATAACCAATCCCCAAAGAATATTCCATTAACTGGTCCATCATGAGTAGTTTTATCTCTATAATAGTGGGTTGGCCAAGTTCTAACCGTTTAAAAGTGGCCAGCAATATCGAATTCACACTCACACTTTAATCACATATCAATCTTGTTAATCTATGCACCCTATTTACATTGCAAATAGTGAAAACACCCAGAGTTATCTTATCATTAGCGAATATGCCCGATAGTATCACACTACTTTAAGGGGTCATGTGAATGATCCCACACTCTATGAAGTTGTTTGTAGTGCACATTTCTTTCACAAACTTGGCATACTCGGTCATTTGGGTGATGCCACAACTTGATGGAATGTTGACATTGATTTTCTTTAACATAGATTCAAACTCTTTTGGCTACTCCTTCTCTTTAGCATGCAATAATCATTGAGGGAATGGAGGTGGGCATTTAGGAAAGGGCTTACGCACCTTGGGCATCTTGTTTCGATGTTCTTGATTTCCTGCACAACTAATTCTCATAGATCATTTGTTTCCAGGCTTATTTGTATCTAGACTCACATTTTCTATAGGGTTGGGTTGGTCTCTTTTATCATCCACTCCTTCATCTCTTTTAATTTCCTCAGATTCAAATTGGGAGGTAAGTGTAATGACCCTCCAGGTCATTTCTCTATTTCCTTGCATTTTCTGTGTTTTGAGTTTCCCCGTAGTGGCTACAAGTTACTTATGACTTGTTACAACTGATGGTTTGGTGTTCTGGCCATTCATTTAGTCATTATAACCATTTTCTTATTTTAGAATTCCAACTTGGGAAATCCTTGACTTCTGTCAACTTTCTTACTAAACGCACTCAAAATTGAATTTTGATAGTTCAGTTAGCTCCGGAGCATGAACTTTGGTCTAGTTGGGCCTTTGGTCAGGATTTGGGAGCTTTTCAACTTGGAATTTTCTCGTTCTGTGTTTTCAAGCCAATTAGGCTTGAAAGGTTGACTTTGGTAAACATTTGAAGAAAATAGCCTCGGATGAAAATTTTGCCAGCGCTGTTAGCTCCAGAATGTTGAATTTAGGTAGAGGGACCATTGGTTCAGGCACCGAGGCTTTCGAACTTGATTTCAGCCCGTGAGTTCCATTTGGGGAATCATTGGCCTAAAGGTTAATTTTGGGCGTGGGGCCCACTTTTCATTAAATTGACCTCCGATGAGATTTTTGTCAATTTTGTTGGATCCAAAACACCATTTCTAGTCGAATAACTCATCTTGTTAGTGTTTGCAGGACCCCGAATACATTCTTGGGGACCCATCGTGTGAATATGTGCCTTGGCATGTTGTTGTTGCTTTTGGGGCACTGTGGAATGCGCCTGGGAGCCATGGCTCGAGTCCACTTGCAGTTCCTAGGCGTTGTGGCACTAGTACACCTGCGGTGCCTGGGTTCTATGTCACCATCGCACCTGCGGGGCCTGGGCGATGTGGCACCAGTGCACCTGTGGTTGCCTTGGCGCTGTGGCACCTGGGCATGGCAGCTTATAAAATGCTGGCCAGCCATTATCTCCCTCATTTTCTAAAAATTCCAACTTGTTTTTCCTCTATTAAAATAGTTCCCAAGACTCCATTTTGACACTTTGATCAACTCAACAACTTGGAGAAAATTTTTGACGATCCTTGCTCATTTGTGGACTCCTAAATCCGGTAAATTCTCTCTTTAAATTTCCAATTCTCCATGGATGATGAACCCAAAACCTCCATAGCTCACCTTGATCATTCCCAACATCTTGGGGGTTGGTAATTTTTGAAATTTGATCGTTGGTTGGCTTCTAAATGGGGCAAGTTCTTCCTTTATTTTTTCAAATTTCTTCCACAAATTTCCATATTTAAATCCTTGCTTTGTGGGCTGTTTTGAGCCCCATTGGTGGTCCATTTCTTCTCAAATTTAGAGCATGTCCTTCTGGGAATGTGGGGATCACCTTGGTATTTTTGTTTCTGGTTTAGGGTTGCGAGGGCCACAGTCCTGCTTGTGACCTAAATTTCGACCCGGCTAAATTATTAGCAACATAGGTGTCATTAGCTTCATATTGATGTGTAGAGTATTGGTATGATAGTGTGGAGGTTTGTGGATTCTTCTTGAGAGAGATAGGCTCCGGTCATATGCATTACATTGTGCGCGCGCTTGGCTTTTCCAGTAGGTTATGGTTTACTCTTTCTATACTTTGCTCGTATGAGGTATGAGTATAATAATTTGCTAATGGTTGGTGGGATCTTGTGGTTTGAATAAAGTTCTGAGTAGGCATATTGATCCTTATACATGATTTAGGTGCCTTAGAGTAGATTCTGGCTAGCAAATCCTTAGTATAGGTTGTAGCCTTTCCATAAGACTTGGCGTATGTGGTGTAGTTTCCTTGGGTTTAGGATTAGATGCCTTAGCTTAGTTTAAGAGGCTTGTGGTCGAGGTTGTTAGATTAGGGTGCCTTAGCCTAAGAATGAGATAAAGGTTCGTGATAGAGTAGATGTTATCATTGCTTTATTATTATTCTTACCGGTATGGTATTCTATTTATCATATACTTGTGGGCCTGAGGCCATGAAGGCTAGATTGGCGGGAGCCCAGGTCAGTATGGTTATGTTTTGCTTAAGGTCCTCTTTGTTGTACGCTTTATGCTTAGTTTTGGTTAGTTGATTATCTTAGGCGGGTCCTTTGAGGGTTTGTAGATAGTGTAGTGTCCCCTTTTAGTAATTATATTAGAATAGTCAGCCTTAGCATCCGATGGGTATAGTTCATGGTAGGGTAGTTCTTACTTGTCTTTCTTGTTGTTCTTATCATGTTATATTCTTGTGGTTGGTGTTGATATACGGATTTATGGGCGTGGTCCTCATGTTCTTTCTTTTCATACTAGTTTATCTAGAATAGTCTTAGGAATTCTATATGGTGTAGTCCTTTTGTATAGAATCTTAAATAGTTTGCTTATTTTCCTAGGATTTTTAACAAACTTTATCTTATATTTATTCCTACTTCTTTTTTGCCAAATTTCAAAATAGTTTTCCATTAATCTGAATCTAATTCTAAGTCATCTATATTACATTCTCTTAGTTCTAAGTCTAGTTCTCGCAATTCTATCTGGTACCATTCTTGATTCATTAATGCTGGTTCTTCGTCATTAAATATTTTTTCCCATATTAATTTCTTTAAGTCTGTTATTCCTAAATCTTTAAGTACATATAAGACTAATATTTTATAATCATAAATCATTTCATCATGTAAATAAGTAAAATAAGTAGGCATAATTTCGTTGGTGTTCTATTTTTTCTTTATCATATTTATATTTCAATACTCCTCCATAACTGATTTCACTTGCATCTGATTCAACTATATATATAAATTTTCTATTTTCGTCTGGAAAACATAGTTTTGGTAAATTCTTGCATAGTAGTTTTATTTTTCTTATTTGTTTTTGGTCTTTATTATCGAAGTGATACTCTACATCTTTCTTTAATTTCTTGTGTAATGGCTTTAGATTTTCTGCTAATTTTGGTATATATTCTCTTACTTGATTTACTAGTCCTAAAAATGATTGTAATTTCTTTTTTGTATTTATCTGTTCATCAGAATTTATTATTTTTTGTACTATGTGTGGTTGCATTTTTATACCATTTTTATCTATCTCTATTCCTAGAAATTCTATTTGTGTTTTCATTATTTCTGCTTTTTTCTTGCTTAGACTGATTCCTGCACGTGTAACAATATGTATAAATTTCTCTAGTAATTTTATATGTTCATCTTGAGTTCTAGAATATAATAATATATCATCTATGTATACTATACAATTTTCTAGTTGATTGAAATAATTATCCATAAAATGTTGATATCTACCTGGTGCATTTTTATATCCAAAAGGTAGTACATTCCATTCATAAAATCCTTGTGGTACTGTGAATGCTGTTAATTTTTTAGATTCGTCTTCTAACTTAAGGTGATAAAATCCTGATTTACAATCAAACTTACTAAAGTAATTATATCCTTGAACTTGTCTTATTTTTAATATCTTATTTGGTATCGGATAATTGTATGTTTTAGTTTTAGCGTTTAAATTTCTATAATCAATATCCATCCTACTTTTTCCTCTTTTTTGTTCACTATGTTTATTTACTATAAATGCTGGACTTGTATGTTTACTGTTACTTTCTTGTATATATTTATTTTCTAATAATTCTTTTATATGCATTTTAAATTCATCTAAATCATCAAAATTATATTTTAAAGTTTTTTGTGTAATTATGCTATTTTCATCAATTAATTCTATTTTTACTTTAGTTTTATGTTTTTCCCATCCTTTTAATGGATTTTCACTATATAATGGTTCTAATTGTTCTTGGATTAATTTTAATTTATCTATGGAGAATATAATTAACTCTATTCTGTGCTCGTTTGTTTTTACATTTTCTAATTTTTGGGTAATTTTTTTTCACTTCCTTTTATCCATGGGGTAGGTTTTCTAATTTTATTATATACTCGTTTAGCTGCTACTTTGTGTTTACATGGCGTTGTAAACCACCAATGTGTTTTTGTTATTATATGTGGATATAGTTTTTCTAAAAAGGCATTCCTAATAGTATATCTTTATTTGTAAACTCATAGCTATATATTTCTTCTATAGTTAATATTTTATCCCATATTTGTAATTTTATATTTCTTGCTTTATGATTTATCATGCTCCCTTCATTATTAAATCCCGTTACTACTATTGGTGTGGTTAACTTTTCCCATTTTTTGTCTGGTAAACAATTATGCTTACACACATTAGCTTCTGATCCTGTATCTATCATTGGAGTGTAATATCTATTATAATATCCTGGTATTATTATTTTAGCAAGTATGTGGATTTTCATCACATTGTCCTTTTAATTATTACTTTTTTACCTTTATATGTGATAGTTAACTGTGTATCTTCTAATTTATATGGTTTCATTTCTTCTAACCATTTTATTCCTAATATAATATTATTATTTCCTTGATATATCTTAAATTTTATTGTCATTGGTATTCCACCAATAATTAATTCTTTTTCTACTGAGTCTTTAAAGGCTACAAATTCTTTTGGTAAATCTGAGTTTTCTATATGATTTATTTCTTCTTCTGTTACTAATTCTCTTGTTATATAATTCTCTTCTTGTCCTGTATTTATTATTATAATAAATTTTCTTTGTTCTAATATTCCAGTTATATAATAATGATTCGGCTCTATTTCTTTTATTGTTACTGAATTTCTTGAGGATTGTGGTGTATCACTATAGTTTCTCCTTCTAGATGTACTTATTCTATCACTTATAATTTCTAAGTTTTCTCCTGCATCTATTTCTCTATATCTATAGTCATTACTATCTATTACTGAGACTATTTGTTCAAATGGATTTTCTATTTTTATTCGATTAATTTTATTTTTTGCTGTTATTTTATGTTTAGTTGTTAATACATATAAATTTTTACATCTGGCTGTGAATACTTTACTTCCTGGGGCTAGTTCAATTCCTGTCATTTTCCAATATAATACTAGTGATTTATCTATGTTGCAATCATTTATTGGCACTGAATAATTTGCACTTATTATGAATTTAAATTTTTGGTATATTAGGTTTCCTTTTACTGCACTTATTACGCTTTTCTCTATAGGTTCAATTATTCTATCGTCTGCTATGTATATTTCTATTGTGTATCTATTCCTTCTCTAAAACATGCTTTTATTAATATTTCTGTTCCTCCTAGATGTACATATCTTATTGGTTCTTTAGTTTTTAGTGCTTGTATTTCTTTATTTATCCCTCTTTTATTTATTATAGGTATTCTTGCTTTTCCTTTTGTATATCTACAATCTATTATATGTTCTTTTTGGCTTACCACATAATATTCTTCTTTTTGTCTTCTAAACATATTTTTTAGTTTTGGTAATTTGAATATTTTTTCTACACTTAAATCTAATTCTTTTCCTTTTATTTGTTCAAATATATTTACATCAAATATAACTTTTTGTTCTGAGGATTCTTCATTCATATGTTCTTCTTTATTTATTAATACTTCTTCTTCAGACATTATCTAATTCTTCTTCGTTTTCTAATTCTTCATATAATTCATTTTCAGATAATTCATATATGCTATCATCATCACTTAATTCATAGTCTAAATATTCTAGTTGCATGTATTCTTCATTATTTATTATTATTTCTGCTACCTGCCTTCTTTTAGGATTTCTAGGTAATCTACAATCTTTAGCTAAATGTCCTAATTTTCCGCAATTATAACATGTACATTCTGTTATTTTCTTTTGTGGTCTAAATGGTTTCTTATTATTACTATTTCTTACATAATATTGTCTCCTAGGCCTTTTATTTCTAAAGTGGGTTTTATATCTTTTAAATTTTCCTGGTTTCCTATTCTTTTTATAATAATTATTTGTGCATCCAAATTGAGGTGCTACTCTATCTCTGCAACATTGTAGATTTTTTATTATAGTTTTTTCCATTTTTATTTTTGTTTTGTATTTTTCACATATACCTGAATACCAATTTTGTAAAAATTTTACCATTGCTCCTAGTGTATCTGTTAATCCTGCATTATTCCAATCTTTTATTATTTTTGTACTAAATGGTTCCGGTAATTTTGTAAAATATAATTTTCTAACTTCCTTTGCTTCTTCTGGTGTATATTTTCCTTTATAATAATATTCTCTAAATACACATGTATATTCATCTATATAACACATATTACATATTGCTAATTTTATCATTAAATTTCTATTAAATTGTTTATCTTTATTTTGTTCTTCTACTTCGGAAGTTGTACTACTAAATTCACTTCTTATTGCTAGTTCATATTTATGTAATATATCCATAGATGTAGTGGTGTCTTCATTATTTATTGTTTTATTATTTCTTAACGCTTTTAGATAGTCATCTGATAAATTAAGTAACCATATTTTTACTGTTCCTAAGAATGTTCTTTCTATATATCCTGGTGCATCTGCTACACTTATCTTATTATCTACCAATTGTTTTGCTATATTTCCTATCCATAGTTGTATTGTTTTATTTACATCTGCTACACAATCTAATTCTAAAAAATTATTATTTGGATTAGTTATTCTCGGGGTCCATTTTCTATTTAATCTTCTATCCCATAAAGTATTTTCTCTATCTGATTCTCTATAGCTGGCTGTATAATATATCGGATTAAGTGGTTTTGGGTTCTTTACTCCTGATGTACTAGCTTCTTGTTGTTTATTTTTATCCATGTCCACATCTCCCGCATTTATTTCAATTTCTTCATCTATTTTTTCTATATTTGCTATCATTTCTGTATAAGTTTCACTTGCTTCTGAATTCTTTTCTGTCTGTTCATCATTTACTTCATTTATTTCATCTATATCTATTTCTTCTTTAATTGGTTCTTCCATTTGTAATTTTTCTTTAAAATTTTCTATCTCCGTTCTTAATTTTGTCTCAATTTCTTTTTCTTTCTGTTTTGCCTCGTATAATTCTTTTAGTCTTTTTAATTCTTTTTCTAGTGCTACAATTCTTTCATTTTTTTCTTCTTCAATTTGTTGTATTTCTTGTTTCGCTTGTTGTTTGATAATAGTTATTTCCTTCTTTCTATCTATTTCTTCATTTTCTTTTGCTACCCTTACCATTGCTGTTAAACTATCTTCTAATCTTAAGGATTCCTTTTCTAGCATTAAACTTAAATTATCTCCTATTTTTTTATATCGTCTTCCTAAATTTGAAAATACTATTTTTATTTTTAATCCATCTTGATTTTCATATGTTTTTTCATCTATAGCAAATTCTTCTTTATTCATCTTTATATGTTATGTTGAAGTTTATATTCTAAACTATCTATTTGTAGTTGTAAGTAAAATATTGTTTTTCTTTGTGCTTTTAGAGATTCTTTACAAACTCCTGCAATCATGTTATAGTTAAGTCTATTTTGTCTATGTTCTAATTCTTGTCTTTTCCCTATGATTACTCTATTGAGTTCTTGTCTATATTCGTTGCTCATTTTCGTTAAGATATTTAGCTTTTAAGTATTTAACATATTTATATTCTATCTTAGATATGATCTCTATTATCTTTTGTAATTTATCATTTTCTGTTTGTATAATACTAAGTTGTTTATAAATTGGATATAACTTTTCTAATTTTCTTTTTGATTTTTTTATCTTTCTTTTAATTTGTTTTAATTCATCCATAGCTCTGATACCAAACTCAGGGGTGGTCCTCATGTTCTTTCTTTTCATACTATTTTATCTAGAATAGTCTTAGGAATTCTATATGGTGTAGTCCTTTTGTATAGAATCTTAAATAGTGTTCTTTCTTTTCATACTAGTTTATCTAGAATAGTCTTAGGAATTCTATATGGTGTAGTCCTTTTGTATAGAATCTTAAATAGTTTGCTTATTTTCCTAGGATTTTTAACAAACTTTATCTTATATTTATTCCTACTTCTTTTTTGCCAAATTTCAAAATAGTTTTCCATTAATCTGAATCTAATTCTAAGTCATCTATATTAACTTTTTTGCCAAATTTCAAAATAGTTTTCCATTAATCTGAATCTAATTCTAAGTCATCTATATTAAATTCTCTTAGTTCTAAATCTAGTTCTCGCAATTCTATCTGGTACCATTCTTGATTCATTAATGCTGGTTCTTCGTCATTAAATATTTTTTCCCATATTAATTTCTTTAAGTCTGTTATTCCTAAATCTTTAAGTACATATAAGACTAATATTTTATAATCATAAATCATTTCATCATGTAAATAAGTAAAATAAGTAGGCATAATTTCGTTATTCATGTTCATCTTTATGCTTTGCTTTTTTGATTAATTCCCTCATACCATAGCATGTTAATAACATTACACTTGATTATTATTACTAGATTTATTTTAACCATACTCTCTTATTGTTAACACCGTACTTTTCAAGGTACTTTCCCCTCCTAGATAATACCACTCTGTTTACTCCCATTACGGCATTCTCATCTTTTCGCCTTGGTTTCAACCTCTGGATATTATTTTCGGATTGTTTCCCTTGTTTCCTCATGTCAACAATTCAAAAATATGATCAAATAATTCTAGCAAATAATAATAAATATAACTTATTTATGCATGCTATGATATTCAGGAATCAATAATTTAGCTATGCATAGTTATGAACAAATATACCTTACTCTTATCTTGCTCCATAGATGCTTGAAAGTTGTTATTTTATTTATGGAAATATTTTTGTGTACAAGAAGGGTGCTCTCCGTCAAGAAAGTCTTGCCTTCTCTTTTCTAATACTAGCTATTTATAGAAGAAATTTAGCAATGTCCTAATCTTTTTTCACTATTTCTACTTTACACCTAATGTCCTATTTTACTATTCCTACTTTACACCTAATGTCCTATTTCACTATTCCTACTTTACACCTAATGCTTGCATTTTACATGTGCATATTACAAAATTCAAAGAAAACACTACATCTGTCCATCTATCTACTATTACTACTTTACAACTCAACAAAAAACAAAATTCTTTACATCTTTTCTTCCGTTCATTATTTTGTTTTGTCTTCTTTGTCTCCCAATAGCTATTATCTTCTGGCTTCTTCTAGCTTTTTCTTCTTCCTCCAGCTGTACCTCGGGAATTACATTATTTTCTCCTTGACACTTAGAACATTTGTGGTCCGGATATTTTTGACTAATTAATTTACAATATCTTGTCATCAACTCTTCTGAAATAAAATTTTTTCTAATAGCTCGCGTCAATGGCTGTTCTTCTGGTCTCAATAGGCTAAATGCCCACTGTCTTATTTCTTCCATGTCATTAATGCGTTCTTCTCTACAAGTTGAATATATCATAGTTTGTTCTCTTGCGTAGTAGCTCCATATAGGGTTCCTGTGCATATAATTTGTCGATAATTCTTGTAATATTGTAGCTATTCCAATAAGTCTTTTTCCTGCATAAAATTCTGGTATTTCCTCTCTAGTTATTTCGTCATGTTCTTCTATTTTCTCCGGTATAATCATATCTCGTGTGAGTCCTATCTTGATAACTTGAATAACTGGTTTGATCTCGTCGTATAATATTTCGGCTGTGGCTGAATATATCCTGATATAAAATAATGTTCCTTTAGTTATCTTCTTGTATTGCGTAAATGCTCTATGTAGCTCCGGTAATTTAGCTATTTCATCTCCTGTGCTCGTATATACTGTATGTAATAGCCCATAATGGTAGCATGTCGCTACTAGATTCGCACTAGTTTTTGGCTGTGCTATTAGCTTATTATATCCTTGTAGGCTCTGGGTTATGTAGTCTTCATCTGGTTTAGTGGTAGTTTTGGATCTTGGATTTTTATTTAGAAATAATTGGATTTTGTGGATATTATTTATATATGACTGGGTTATGTGGTTGTAGATCTTTTTATCCTGGCTTAGGCTGTCTTTATATGTATTTATTTGTGGAGGTATAAATGGAGTTCTTTGGTTTTTTGGAGTCGGAATATATGGAGTTTCAAAAAGTTTATTTAGATTTGTACTGACATATTTTCTTTCTTCTTTTGTAGCTGCCCTGCTGGTAGATGTTTCACCTGCATAAATCAAAGTATTTTGGGTTTTTAGGTGTTTCCCAACGTCACCTTTTAGCTCTGGAATTTTAATGTCTTCCGATCGACATAGATCCGCATACTTACCATGCTGCTGGCTAGCTTTAATTTGTAATATCTCTTTGTTCAAGTTATCGACTTCTTTGCAGAGAGTCGTCATAACTTTAAGTATATCATCCACAGTAGCTTTTTCAATAACTTCTTCAGTTTGAGTAGACTTGTCTTGATATATAATCTGCAATTGTATTTTTATTAGTACCAATAACTTCAATTGTAAATGTAAAATTTAATATATTTAATACAAGTCTTCGTATCTCCTTTGTAGTAACTGAATCCTGTAATTTCTTCGTCAACCACCATTTTACTTGCGTATTATCTGTTCTAATAACAAATTTATTATACACAATATATGGTTCAAAGGCTAACAAACATTTATATATTGAATATAGTTCCTTGCGATTTATCTCCCATTTTATTTCCGGATTTGTGAATGTTCCTGAGTAATATCGACAATGGTGTTCTATTTTTTCTTTATCATATTTATATTTCAATACTCCTCCATAACTGATTTCACTTGCATCTCGCAATTCTATCTGGTACCATTCTTGATTCATTAATGCTGGTTCTTCGTCATTAAATATTTTTTCCCATATTAATTTCTTTAAGTCTGTTATTCCTAAATCTTTAAGTACATATAAGACTAATATTTTATAATCATAAATCATTTCATCATGTAAATAAGTAAAATAAGTAGGCATAATTTCGTTATTCATGTTCATCTTTATGCTTTGCTTTTTTGATTAATTCCCTCATACCATAGCATGTTAATAACATTACACTTGATTATTATTACTAGATTTATTTTAACCATACTCTCTTATTGTTAACACCGTACTTTTCAAGGTACTTTCCCCTCCTAGATAATACCACTCTGTTTACTCCCATTACGGCATTCTCATCTTTTCGCCTTGGTTTCAACCTCTGGATATTATTTTCGGATTGTTTCCCTTGTTTCCTCATGTCAACAATTCAAAAATATGATCAAATAATTCTAGCAGAAATAATAATAAATAATGAAGAATACATGCAACTAGAATATTTAGACTATGAATTAAGTGATGATGATAGCATATATGAATTATCTGAAAATGAATTATATGAAGAATTAGAAAACGAAGAAGAATTAGATAATGTCTGAAGAAGAAGTATTAATAAATAAAGAAGAACATATGAATGAAGAATCCTCAGAACAAAAAGTTATATTTGATGTAAATATATTTGAACAAATAAAAGGAAAAGAATTAGATTTAAGTGTAGAAAAAATATTCAAATTACCAAAACTAAAAAATATGTTTAGAAGACAAAAAGAAGAATATTATGTGGTAAGCCAAAAAGAACATATAATAGATTGTAGATATACAAAAGGAAAAGCAAGAATACCTATAATAAATAAAAGAGGGATAAATAAAGAAATACAAGCACTAAAAACTAAAGAACCAATAAGATATGTACATCTAGGAGGAAGGCCTGAGGCCATGGTGTTGGGATGGATGGTGTCCAGGTTAGTACGATCTTGTCATGAAGGATGCAATGCCCTATCTTTGTTCAGCTGCATCCATAATATGCATACATACATACATTTGGATTGAGTAATGTTCATCTCTTTGTCATATATGATTGAGTTATGGTATGGATTGACGGAAATTGAATGTTATGAATTTACGGGAATTGATTGGCTCGGTGGTTTAATAAGGAACTCTTCTTTTGACAAATGGTTTTCAAATTAAGGGAAAATTTTACTGATGTAAGCTGGTTGCTAACGTTTAAAGCTCAAAATACTCCTTTTTATAAATAAATAGAGCTCCAGGGTGAGCGTCCCACTTTTACTACTGTTTTTGGTTAATAAAAAGGGAAAATGGTTTCTTTTACTATAAACTTATGCTACTAAGGAGAAATTGCACATCACTGTTTTATTGACTTCAGAATGGGAAAATATTTCTATTTTATGCACTTGGCCTGAGAGGCGGTTCTGAACCATACTTTCCATTAGTTGTGGGATTATATTGATAAGCTCCGCCAGCCCCCTTTGTCTATATATGGGGTTTTACTTATGGTATTCATTATATTGGTTGGTAAGCTCTGGGGCCCATGAGAATACTCTGGGTTTTCTTGATTATACGTGGATATTGTAGCATTGGTTGATATTGATATACTCCGGCGGCTTGAAGAGATATTCCAGGTATTATGGTATCGTATTGGTTTGTAAACTCTGGTGGCCCGTGAGGTGACTCAGGGTTTCATTTATTGTTTCATTGGCCATATTTCATTTCATTTCATATCATATTTTTATGGTATTCCTGGCATATATTTACTATCAAAATTTTTGTATAGTTTGCTTTTGTTAATGGGTGTACTCTTTGGACTCGGGGTGTGTGAATTGGTTGTTGTTTGATTATTGTTTATACCCTTCATATTGTGGCGGTATTTCTCCTTTTTATCTAGGTTTGACCATTATATTTCCTTTTGGCTCATCTTTCTACCCTTTGGGTTATATTCACTTTTTGTTATATTTATATCTTGTTTGAGCTCAGTCGGCCAATGATGCCTACTGGGTACCACGTGTTTTGGTACTTCTGCATCTTTTTGTTAATGCAGATCCAATATGGGTTATCGCTGTTGATTGTTGTCCTCGTGCAGAGTTGTTGATTAGAGACATTGGGTGAGCTCTTGGCGATCAGAGTTGACCCATCTCCCTCTACTTTTGGACTAGTCTCATACTGTACCTTCGGAGATTGTTTGTATTTTGTTGCATCTATCTAGAACATCTAAGTTGTAGTAGAACTTGTACCAACTAACACAAGGTCTTGGGGAATTCTTATGTATTTACTCTCTTTTCTCTTTTTTTTCTTATGTTGGTTTATCTTTTTTCCACTTTTTATTGTTGTTTCTTCCACTTTTGGGTTCTTTTTGGAGTTAGCCCATTACTTTTAGTTTTGGGCTAAGGGTTGGGTTACCTACTTGTGAGTTATAGTAGGTGCCATCTCAACTGCAGTTTTCAGGTCGTGACGGAGTGGTATCAGAGCTCTAGGTTCACCGGTGTCATTTGTACAAGGGAGATGCCTAGTAGAATGTCGCAGACCAGTATGATGATATCTGTATTCTATCTGCGGGAGGATATTAGGCATCCTTAGGAAAGTTCCATTTTGTTGATTCCTTCTCGTGCATTCTTCGCTCCATCAAAGTCTAAACTTCAATTGTTCCTTTATTTCTCAGATGTTATGATGAGGTCGACAACAGGCCTAGGCGAGGATCATACGCTTGCTGCTAGAGAGAGATTACTAAAGTTATGGGTTGAGGGTATTCTATTTTAGTTAGAGGGCATGGGGTCAGCCCAACCTCAAGTAGGATTTGTAGCTTCACCGACCCTTCGGTGTATTCTAGCCAGAATTCTTAGATTATTAGAGAGTATGTCATGGGCCGAGATTCTACCTAGTGCACTGATGGTTCGAAGACCAGAGTTGAGACACAGACTTCAGCCCAGACAATAGAACATAGTAGTCAGGGACTAGGAGCACAGCCAGTTATTGTGGCTCCCTATTTAGAGATGTTGTTGATTCCATTAGTTGCTCAGCCTATTACAGCTAGGACGATTATGTCAATTGAGGAGCAAAAGATTTTGCGTAGGTTCATCAGGTTAGGTCCTCCGAGGTTTTTTGGTTCCCCTGGGGAGGATGCTTACAAGTTCTTGATTAGTTGCCAGGAGAGGTTCCATAACCTTGGGTTAGTTGAGTTTTACGGAGCTGATTACACTGCATTTCAGATGGATGGTTTGGAAAAATAATGGTGGCGATCTTATACTGCTTGTAGACCAGCCGAGTCACCTTCGATGAATTGGGCTAAGTTCTCTGAGGCTTTCTTAGAGAATTTTGTACCTCACAGCTTGAGGGAGAGGTTGAGGGATCAGTTCACCAGGTTAGAGCAGGGATCTATGTCAATATTTGAGTATGAGGCATGGTTCTATGAGTTGTCTAGGAATGCTACTATGATTCTTCCTATAGAGCATGAACAAGTTTGCCAGTTGTCAGAGGGTTGGATCTACCATTTCGTTTGGCTATAGAGCAGCTAGTGGCATCAGGGGCTACACTTCTTGTGGTTGTTGATCATGCACGGGTTATTGAGGGTATATGTCATAAGGCCGGTGGAGGCAGTGATAAGAGGCCTCACTATTAGGGTAGTTTCAGTGATTTTTGGATTCAAGGCAGAGGTTTCTCTCATGGGGTTACCCATAACATTTCTAGTTTTGCCAGCCAGTTCATGCGGCACTACCAATTCCAGGAAGCAGTTGTTCGGGGCTCAGTAGGTAGAGTAGTCAGGGTACAGGTCAGACTTCTCAAGGTTTGCATTCGGGGTATCCGGGCCATGGTGGCTTGTCAGGTTCAGTTAGGTTTTCTCAGCAGGGTACTTTTGGTAAGGGTTGCTATGTTTGTGATGAGCGGGGACACTTTGCAAGGACTTGTCTGAGATTTAAAGAGTTTTACCCTCTCTAAGTTCCAGCATCACCAGCCAGCTGGTACATAGATTAGTAGGAATGGTTCCCAGGTTATTGGTGATAGATCCCAACCATATTGGTCGAGTAGTCATGGTAGATGGAGCCACACGGATGCTTCTATCATAAGTATCATTCTGTTATCATAAGTGAACTTTTGGTATTGTTCGATGTGGGGTTCACAGGTCTTTATACATATATGCTTACATTACTTCTCATTCAGACTTGCATGGTGAGATTGTGGTGCTTATGCATAGAGCTACCCCTTAGAAAAATTCTTTTAGCAATGGATCGAGTATGTTGGCTTTTGGGTAGTGACTATATTGGGTTGCAAAGCGCAGTAGGCCTCGTCATTATAATTAGTGGGCTTTCACAGAAATTCTAGGCTTGGTTTTGCCATCTGAGCACCTAGCAGTTCTGGGTGGTTGGGTTGTCTTACTCTTTGTTATGGTGCTGGTTCCGACGTTCTTCCTTTGGGTCAGTTTTTGTGGTTTATGAAGGTTTGGGGTGCGTAAGTGTCTTCTAAAGGTAGAGTTTGAGATTTGGGTTATCTTTAGTTAAGGGTCAAGGTGGTGGGCATTCCAAGGACTACCTCAGGACTCGTTCCTCTATAAGTTCCCAGCTATGTCCTTTGGTTTGACCCATTCCCTATTAACAGTTGTAGATTAATAAGCATCATATTCAAATCCTATTCAGGTTCCAGTTGCTACAGTATTCTTAAGTGGCAGTTGAGTCTACTCGAGGAGTAGGGAGGAGATTGATTAGAATTTGGGTTTTGGTTTCAGACTTTGCGGGATAGCAGGCTATTTCAAGAGGGTTATGGAAGACTTCCTCTATTCTTGGCGCTTTTGAATAGATCGATTTAGGAGACCATTCCCTTCTAGATGTTAGGCCAGAGTGTTATGGATTCCTTAAGGGTTGGAGGTTGACTTTAGGCTTCATTGCATACTTGTTACATTTCTTGCTTGGTTCTAGTGTCCTTGGGGTTTTCTCGGATAGGCGGACCTAGCCTAGTCACTTTTGTCAGATGTGACATTTTGTGGTTCAGAGGGTTTGGTTAAGAATCTACATTCAGAAGGTTGTCCTTCAACATGGGTATCTTGGTTACATCTTTTGAAATCCTAGTGTTTTCTTTTTAGTTGGTTGTTTCAGATAAGTTTGGGTTATTCGGGTGATCTTAGCGCAGTTGTCCATTTG
Source organism: Jaltomata sinuosa (assembly GCA_003996215.1). NCBI lineage: Eukaryota > Viridiplantae > Streptophyta > Magnoliopsida > Solanales > Solanaceae > Jaltomata > Jaltomata sinuosa. The sequence continues at coordinate 90,815 of QJPP01002248.1, forward strand.
TGGACCGACGGTCAGTCAGGGTAGGTTACTCCATTTTTAGTGGGTATCTCTCGAGTAGATATCTATGTTTCTAAGGTTAGTAGGACTAGTTTCTAGGGTTTTGGTTGAGATAAAATTTTAGACTGCTTCATCAGAGGTAAAGTATGGTAGGAGTCATAGACTTTCTATGGGTTAGTTATTATTTTTTGAGGTTAACTCGATTGTTTGACCTGTGTTTGACTTTATGGTTTGAATGTTGATGTTTCGGGATAGACGGAAGGGTCTTCGAACCCATGACTCTTAGGTTAAAATATTTGAGAAAGTGGGGTTTGTGCTTTGTGTTAGCATAGTTTTTTTGTTCCGTGTGATGATTGCCTTGGTCTTCGTTGTTCTTGTGTTGTGTTGGTGCTTTTTGAATGTTTTCTTTTGGGGTTTTGTTAAGTTATTTGATGGGTTAGCTTTTGAGTTAAAGTTTCTTATTTTTCCTGTTTTGGCTGGTATTGAGTTAAGGTTTTAGTAAGGATTCTTTGGTTATCTTTCTGTTGGCCATTGTCCGATCGAAGAGGCTCCTTGGGAGGCCTAGCTCAACTTATGGACCTATATCTTTTCATTTCTGAGCCTTCGGGTACTTCCTGTTTATTAACTTTTGAGAACAAAAATTCTTTTAGTAGTGGATGTTGTAATGACCTTCCAGGTCATTTATCTATTTCCATGCATTTTTTGCATTTCGAGTTTCTCCACAGTGGCTACAGTCATTTATGACTTGCTGGGACTGACAGTTCGGTGCCCGGGCCGTTCATTTGGTCGTTATGACTATTTCCCTATTTTAGAATTCCAACTTGGGAAATGTTTGACTTTGGTCAACTTTTATGGTAAACGCAATCAGAATCGAATTTTGACAGTTCCGTTAACTCTGGAGCATGGACTTTGGTCTATTTGGACCTTTGGTCGGGATCCGAGAGCTTTTCATCTTAGAATTTCCTCAAACTCTGTGTTTTCAGGCTAGTTGGGCATAAGGGGTTGACTTTGGTCAATATTTGGAGAAGATGGCCTGTCACATCCCAAGCCTACCCCCTGGACATAACACGGGACCAAAGATCACAAGTGATCTCAAGATAACCCTTTGGCATTAGCATAACTTAAAAACTGAACAAAACATAAGAACGGAAGCCTAACTAGAGTAATGAGCAACTTAATCTGTTATATAAATATAATTCTAAAAATGACAATCTGAATTAAACTGAATATCTGACTCAATGTATGAAAGCCTCTACTACTGATGAGCTGCTCAGACAAGCCCCCAGCTAACTCTAAATGCTGAAACTGAATAAAAGAACTAAAAGTCTAGAGTGAAGCTAACTCCTGGTCCTCGAAGGAGTAGGATTCACCAAGTTGGCTGGATGTGCTGCTGATCTACTAGTCGGGAATCTGGAAGCGGGCTACAGAATCTACATAATAATAGGATGCAACACAAAGAGGTATGCGGTTAGTACTATGGAATGTACTGAGTATGCGAGATATGCCTATGTCATGATAAAATATAATTTAAAGCATGATTAAAACTGAGTTCATGCATAAATAGAAGAAATCATAATCAAATATCAAAATTTGAACGTAAGTCATAAAACAATAAGCCAAGATGCAAAATAGGATATCATATAACTTAAAAGCTTAAAAACATTCATACGGGAGTTTCTTTTAATGGACATAAACCATGATGAGCTATGTGGAGCCCAGTGTCATACACCCACACCGGAAAAGGTTGTCCTAACCGTCCAAGGTTAAAACCATATCATAATAGGATCCTGTCATAAGCCACAGAGGGCAACCTACGGTAGCAACGTAATTTTGGACTTGAGTTATCTAGAACCCTCATCGCTCGGTGCTAAATACTACTCCCAAAACATATCATAAAGCTCACACACATGTGACATATCTAGTTGCCAAATCTTGTTCATAATCATAATTATATTGGCAAACCCGAATCATCATACAACTCCCAAAGCTTAGTTTTGAAAATAGTTCATGAGCATTAATGGAAAGTCGGGATGTCTTACAAATCATGAATATACTACTGTGAGACTAAGGTCGATATCATGTCATAAATCATATGCTAAAAATTATGTATTTAAAAATGTATCTTGTTCATCTTTCTTGTAGCAAAATCATGAAAAACTTACTCAACACTTGCATAGCTTTATATATTTCAAAAATAGGGTTTTTGATTGAAAACATACCATAAGGTGAAATCATGCTAGAAATCATTTTCAATGCATGGGCTTTTGAAAACACTTAAGGAATGTCATATGGATCATGGGTAAAAGATGAGAAATCATGAAGTGATGCTAGTAAACTGAATTCATAACAATTTCACAAATTGTACAAGGGTTAGCCTGAAAATCATGAATAGGAAGCCACTTATGAAAATCCATGCAAAATCATGCGATTTAGAGTTAGAATTCATAGAAGAATCATGAGAAAACACTTTATAGAGAAACCCATGAGAATTGGGTAAGAACCCTAATTTAGAAATTCATCAAATCAATTTAGAAATTGGTGTTTGGGCATAAGAGGGAAGGAAATCCCTAATTGAATATCCACATACCTGAATTGAAGCTTTCTTAGTCTAGGATTGGAGGGATGGAGACTTGAAGATGAATCCCTAGCTTGTACCTTGGAGCTTGAGAGTATGGAGACCCTTTTTCCCCTTTTGGATTGAATGAGAGCTTAAGGGAAAAAACTTAGGCTAATTAAAGTTAAAACCCTTCTAGAATTGCCCAAAACAACCTCACTTAGGAGTTAAAAAGGTGGGTAATTAAAAAAATACCCCTGGATAAAAGGTGGGAAAAAATTAATTTAAAAACTCAGCTTCAAGTTCCATGAGTGAGATCTACAGACCATAGACTGAATCATGGTCCAAGGTTACCTCTCATGGTTTCTGTACAAAGTGCTCAGCTTCTGATCATGTTCCACGAGTGAACAGTACAGTCTGTACAACCCACCTGTAGTTCCTGAGGAATTACTGACTCTCAGATCTGATTCCACGAGGGGAAACTACGGTCTGTGGTTTGATCCACGACCCATTGATCCCAATTGTGGTTCTCAAATCAGATATTGGACCTGCAGAAAACATCCCATGAGTTCATTCCATGGCTCATGGTTCAGACCACGACTCGTTGTTTAGACTCATAATTCCAGGAATGTTCAAAATTTTCAGAGATTCTAAGTTTAAAAGTTGATTCAAATTTTAGGGTGTTACAATATCTCCCCATTGGGATCATTTGTCCGTGAATGAAGGCTAAGTAAGAAAAACTAGAGAGAAAATAGTTGAACCAACCAACAGAACATGAAAACTGATTTTTTAACTTAAAACATGGCTGAACTAATTTCGAAAACATGAATGCATGCTAGGATCATGAGGAAAGGCTAATGGACTAGAATCAGAGGGACATACTAAGGAGGAAACAACTTCTTCAAGCTGAAACTGGATTGGAAGGAAAAAATGAGGGTGGTTGGGCATCATGGTTGCTCTTTCTTTCCAAGTTCCTCCCTTAATTGATTTTTTAAAAAAAACCCAAAGTAGTAACATGGTAACTGATTCTAACTTGAAATATAAACTGAGTTGGATTCATGAGACATGTATGCATACGAAGAGCATAATAACAATTGATGGGACATGAAACTGAATATCTAGCATGATTTTTGGTTTGGATTAAGAGTCGGGACTTAGCTGGAACTCATAGAGAATAAACGCATCTTTGAAAATCACGGTTAACTGAAAGGGACGTAAAACTGATAGAAGAACTATATGAGAAAACTACTTCCTTCTAACTTCACTAACAGTAAGAAACTACAATTCTCGCCAGTGCACATATAGATACTAAGGTCTGAGTCTAACTACCTTATCTCACCATGTCCAAGCCTATCTCGACTAAATCTCTTGTGTCTGGAGTTGTATCCTAAGAATAGTATTTCTTCTTATCACAAAGATCAACTAACCTTGAGCTCATAAAAAAAATGTCACTAGTCGCACAAAGCAAAGATCTGCATGCATATTATCATGATATTCAAGCGTATAACTATGGTCACCTTATGGTTTATAGCTCATACTATCCAAGACTTCTCCCCTCTTCCCTAGCATATCTCGGAGCTGTAACGTAAAGAACCTCTACAAAGAAACATGCTAAAATTTCTCATCTAACTGTTTCACATGAATAATCCTTACCTCACTTTTCATCCACGCTTACAACCTACTACTTCTCATCTATGCTATTACTTAGCGTCCTCTACTAAAAGCTATGAAAACAAAAGCCAAGTTCACTGAGAGAATTGAGTGGGAGCATGAGCTTCACAAATGAAGGAATACTGTTTGGTCTTGATTTATACTTAGCTTGGTCTAGCCACTCAATATGGGGTTTGAGAAGTCAAGTGAAAGGGCATGAGTGTCTCACATCCTGGACATACAAAGCATGGTTAGAGTAAGGAAATCACAAGAACAAATTATTTGAGAAATTTGGTATGAGCATATACATGATGTAGCACGATTTCATCAGCCACTAAGGCATATTTAAGGAATGAGTATATAGAGCTGATCATAGGGTGAGACATGAGCTTTCATATAAAATGAGTATCATGGTGTAAAGATGGAATTCATAGAATCATAGAGTAAGATTGGAATCACTATCTAGAGAAATTTATGTTTGTTCAGGAAATGAGCAAGGGCGTGAATCCGCATAATGTCCGAGAATTTGAAATATGGCCGTGGCACTAGAATACAAGACATGAATGGGGTGTTGTAACGACAGAAGTATACTTATGATGCTAGGATAAAAATAAGCTTCTGCTTCCCCCCTAACTATGTTCTAACACTCCTTAGCATCTTTACCTAAGCCTAAAAAATCTAACTAATTCTACATCCCACCATCTCCCCCTTAGATTCATGCTACCTTTCTATGTCTGTGAACTTCACGCCAATCTCTAAACAGAACCATGATCACTCACCCTAACAGAACAGACACTACTCTAGAATCTAGTATAAATATCCATTTCATTCTATAGTCTAAGGCTCTCCCTCATCTCAAGTTCTAGGCCTCAACCTTTCTATCTCATATAGGATTTGTACGCTTCACATTTATTAACTTCCAACCTATCCCTAGCAATGACATGTTAATCTTACATGGTTCTAAAAACCCACAACTCTCTCTTTCTACTACCCATCGTGATACTATACTCCTCTATCACTGCTTTTTGTAAGCTAAGACAACTCACAACCATACAAGAATAGGGTTCTGGGGACTATGGATGCATAAGGGAAGAAATCTAGTGACATACCTGATTCAGCTTCTGGAGGAATACTCTGACCCAGCTGACTAGGCAGTGAAAGGAATTTGTTTTTGAGTTGAACACCACCATTGAAACAAGGGTACCTTAAGGTCTTTGGAGCCTTACTATGACAAGACTGATAATCGAGTGCAGGTGTACTAACTGGAGATGGGGTTGGTCTAGATGACCCCTACTGAAAAGATGATCAGTTCCTACTACCAGTTTTTTGCTGACTAGAGTGGTGGTTTCATGTTCTGGTTTTCTTGTTGTTCCTCTTTCTCTTCTTCAATTTCTCTTTCTCATTCAACTGAGTTGTCATTGCTTGAGCCAACATACATATGGCTTCATGAAATTCTGCATTCGTAACCTCATGGTTAGGAACATAAGGATTAGCATCCCTCTTGGGGTTTCTTCATGGAGGCATTATATAAAACACGTAAGGAATGGATTAGAAGGGTAAATAGGATTAAACTCTATCGCACAATAGTGAACATGAAAGAAGCGAAGTTTTTTCTAAGACACCTCGTAGCCTCTCTCTCATAAGTGTGGTGCGCTTCACACTCATGAAAGAGACTCTACTTGATGCAGCTTTCAAACACCCTAGGACTTTTGAACCTAGCTCTGATACCAAGTTTGTCATGCCTCGAGCCTACCCCTAGACGTAACACGAGACCCAAGATCACAAGTAATCTCAAGATAACCCTCTGGCATTAGCATGACTTACAAACTGAACAAAACATAAGAAAGGAAGCTTAACTAGATTAAAGAGAAACTTAATCTGTTATATAAATATAATTCTAAAGATGACAATCTGAATTAAACTCAATATCTTACTCTATGTATGAAAGCCTCTACTACCGATGAGCTGCTGGGACAAGCCCCCAGCTAACTCTAAATACTAAAACTGAATAAAAAAACTAAAAGTCTAGAGTGAAGCTAACTCCAAATCCTCGAAGGAGGAGGACTCACCAAGCTAGATGGATGTGCTTCTGATCTACTAGCCACAAATCTGGAAGCGGGCTACAGAATCTACATTATAATAGGATGCAACACAAAGAGGTATGTGGTAAGTATTATGAAATATACTGAGTATGCAAAATATGCATATGTCATGATAAAATATACTTGAAAGCATGCTTAAAACTGAGTTCATGCATAAATAGAAGAAATCATAATCAAATATCAAAATCTGTACGTAAGTCATAAAACAATAAGTCAAGCTGTAAAATAGGATATCATATAACTTAAAAGCTTGAAAACATTCATACGGGAGTTTCTCTTAACCGACATAAACCATGATAAACTACATGTAGTCTAGTGTCATACACCTACATCAAAAAAGGTTATCCTAACCGTCCATGGTTAGAACCATATCATAATAGGATTATGTTATAAGACACATATGGCAACCTACCATGGCAATGTAGTTTTAGATTTGAGTTATCTAGAACCCTCATCGCTCGGGGCTAAATACTACTCCCAAAACATATCATAAAGCTCACATACATGTGACATATCTAGATGACAAATCTTGTTCATAATCATAATCATATTGGCCAACCCAGATCATCATACAACTCAGAAACCTTGGTTTTGAAAATAGTTCATGAGCATTAATAGAACGTTGGGATGTCATACAAATCATGAATATACTGCTATGGGCCTAATCTCCATATCATGTCATAAATCATATGCTAAAAATTATGTATTTTAAAACGTATCTTGTTCATCATGCTTGTAGCAAAATCATGGAAAACTTACTCAACACTTGCATAGCTTTATAGATTTCAAAAATAGGGTTTTTGATTGAAAATATACCATAGGGTGAAATCATGCTATAAATCATTCTCAATGCACGGGCTTTTGAAAATACTTAAGGAATCTCATATGGATCATGGGTAAAAGATGAGAGACCATGAATTGATGCTAGTAAACTGAATTCATAACAATTTCACAAATTGAACAAGTTTTAGCCTTCTAATCATGAATAGGAAGGAACTTAAGAAAATTGATGAAAAATCATGCGATTTAAAGTTAGAATTCATAGAATTATCATGAGAAAAACACTTTATTGAGAAACACATGAGAATTGGGTAAGAACCCTAATTTAGGAATTTATAAAATTAATTTAGAAGATTAGGGTTTGGGCATAAGGGTGAAATAAATCCCTCATTGAATACCCACATACCTGAATTGAAGCCTTTTTAGTCTAGGATAGGAGGGATAGAGACTTGAGGATGAATCCCTAGCTTGAACCTTGGATCTTGAGAGTATGGAGACCCCTTTTCCCATTTTGGTTTGAATAAGAGCTGAAGGGAAAAGACTTAGGCTAATTGAAGTTAAAACCCTTCTAGAATTTCCCAAAATGACCTCACTTAGGATTTAAAAGGGTGGGTAGTTACAAAAATACCCTTGAGTAAAAGCTGGGAAAGAACTGATTTAAAAACTCATTTTTAGGTTCCATGAGTAATGTCTACGGACCGTAGACTAAATCACGATCCGTGGTTGCCTCTCATGGTTTCTGTCCAAAGTGCTTAACTATAGATCATTTCCATGAGTGAATAGTATGGTCTGTAGAACAATCTACAGTCCGTAGAACCTACTAGTGGTTCATGAGGAATTATTGACTCTCAGGTCTGATTTTATGGGGGGAAACTATGGTCCGTGGTTTGATCCACGATCCATAGATCCCAAACATGTTTCTTAGATTAGAGACTGGACCAGCAGAATACATTCCACGAGTTTATTCCATGCCTCGTGGTAATTCCTAGAATGTTCAAAAAAATTCAGAGATTCTAAGTTTAAAAGCTAATTCGAATTTGAAGGTGTTACACGACCTCAGATGAAAATTTTGCCGGCACTGTTAGCTCCAAAATGTTGATTTTAGGCTAGAGGGACCATTGGTTCACGCCCGGAGGCTTCCGGACTTGATTTCGTCCCTTGGGTCCCATTTTGGGAATTGTTGGCCTAAAGGTTGATTTTGGGTGTGGGGTACAGTTTTTATTAAATTGACCTCCAATGGGATTTTCATTAATTCTGTTGGATCCAAAATGTCGTTTCTAGTCTAATAGATCAGCTCGTTTGTGTTTGCGGGACCGTGAATGCATTCCCGGGGACCCATTGTGTGAATATGTGCCTTAGCATGTTATTGTTGTTGTTGGGGCGATGTGGCATGCGCCTGGGTGCCATGGAACTAGTGCATCTGCGATGCCTGGGTGTTGTGGCACCAGTGCACCTGCGGTGACTGCGCGCTGTGGCACCAGCGCACCTGCGGTGCCTGGGAGCTATGGCACCAATGCACCTGCAACCGCCTGGGCGCTGTGGCACTTGGGCATGACAGCTTATAAAACGCTGGCCAGCCACTTTCACCCTCATTTTCTAAAAATCCCAACTTTTTTTTCCTCCATTAAAATAGCTCCCAAGATACCATTTTGACACCTTGATTAACCCAACAACTTGGAGAAAAATATTTTGACGATCCTTGCTCGCTTGTGGACTCCTAAATCCAGTAAATTCTCTCTTTAACTTTTGAATTCTCCATGGATGATGAACCGAAAACCTCCATAGCTCACCTTGATCATTCCTAACAGCTTGGGGGTTGATAATTGTTGAATCTTGATCATTTATTGGCTTCTAAATCGAATAAGTTCTTCCTTTATTTTTTCTGATTTCTTCCATAAATTTCCATCTTTAAATCCTTTCATTGCGGGCTATTTTGAACCCCATTGGTGGTCCATTTCTGTTTAAATTTTGAGCATGTCCTCCCGAGAATGTGGGGATCGCCTAGTGATTTTATTTCTAGTTTAGGGTTGCGGGGCCCACAGGCCCGCTTGTGACCCAAATTTTGACCCGACTAAATTATTAACAATATGGGTGTCATTAGCTTCATATTGACGTGTAGAGTATTTTTATGATAGTGTGGAGGCTTGTGGATGCTTTTTGGGAGAGATAGGCTCTGATCTTGTAGATTGGATTATGCACGGGTGCTCGGCTTTTCCGGTAGGTTATTGTTTACTCTTTCTAGACTTTCCTCGTATGAGGTATGAGTATAATAATTTGCTAATGGTTGGTGGGATCTTGTGGTTTGGATACAGTTTTGAGTAGGCATATTAATCCTTATAGGTCATTTAGGTTCCTTAGAGTAGATTCTAGCTAGCAAATCCTTAGTATAGGCTACACCTTTCCATAAGACTTGGTGTATGCGGTGTAGTATCCTTTGATGTAGGATTAGATACCTTAGCTTTGTTTAAGCAGCTTGTGGTCGAGGTTGTTAGATTAGGGTGCCTTAGCCTAAGAATGAGATAAAGGTTCGTGATAGAGCAGATGCTATCATTGCTTTATTATTATTATTATTATTATTATTATTATTGCTGGTATGGTATTCTATTTATCATATACTTGTGGGCCTGAGGCTGTGGAGGCTGGATTTTTGGGAGCCCATGTCAGTATGGTTGTGGTTTGCTTAAGTTCCTCTTTGTTGTACGCTTCATGCTTAGTTTTGGTTTGTTGATTTCCTTAGGCAGGTCCCTTGGGGGTTGGTAGATAGTGTAGTGTCCTCTTTTAGTAATTATATTAGAATAGCCAGCCTTAATATCCGATGGGTATAGTTCATGGTAGGGTAGTTTTTACTTGGCTTTATGGTTGTTCTTATTGTGTTATATTCTTTTGGTTGGCGTTGGTATGTTGATTTGTGGGCTTGAGGCCATGGTGTTTGACTGGATAGAGTCCAGGTTAGTACGATCTTGTTATGATAAGCTCAACCGGCCTGAAGAGATATTCCAGGTATTATGGTACGATATTGGTTGGTAAGCTCCGACGGCCTGTGAGGTGACTCAAGGTTATATTCATTATTGCATTGGCCGTATTTCATTTTATTTCATTCATTTCATATCATATTTTTATGTTATTCCTGGCGTATCTTTACTATCAAAATCTGTGTATAGTAGGCTTTCATTTTTGGGTGTACTTTTCAAACTCAGGAAGTACGAATTGGTTTTTGTTTGATTATTGTTTATACATTTCATATTGTGGCAATATTTCTCCCTTTTATCTAGGTTTGACCATTATATTTCCTTTTGACTTATCTTTCTTACCTTTGGGTTATATTCGCTTTTTATTATATTTATATCTTGTTTGAGCTCAGTCGGTCGATGATGCCCATTGGGTACCGCATGTTTTGGTACTCATAATATACTTCTACATCTTTTTGTTGATGTAGATCCTAGTATGGGTTATCGTTGTTGATTGATGTCCTTGTGCAGAGTTGCTTACTGGAGATATTGGGTGAGCTCTTGGTGATCGGAGTTGATCCATATCCCTCTACTTTTGGACTAGTCTCCTACTGTATCTTCAGAGATTGTTTGTATTTTATTGCATCTATCTAGAACATCTAAGTTGTAGTAGCACTTGTACCGACTGACACCAGGTCTTGGGGAATTCTTATGTATTTTACTCTCTTTCCTCCTTTTTTTTTCTTATGTTCATTTATTTTGTCTTCCATTTTTTATTATTGTTTCTTCCACTTTTGGGTTCTTTTTAGAGTTAGCCCGTTACATGCAGTTCCGAGCTAAGGGTTGACTTACCTATTGGCAGGTTATAATAGGTGCCATCATGACTGGAGTTTTTGGGTCATGACAATGAGCCACAACATTCTATCCTCAAGACGCTTGATGGTGACAGAATGTGAGTGTACTATTTGAGCAAGATCGCCAAGTTCGCATCTTAACTCTTTGATACCCTTATCAGTGGACTCCACCTTCTCTAGTACCCTCACAAGCATTCTTTCGATTCTGGAGCTATTATTATCTATCTTCCGACCATGATTCCCATGTTTTTGTATCCTAAAACTTGAACTTGGTTCTTGGCGATTTTCATGGAAACCCATCTCATAGCACTCAACCAATTCATGTTCACTAATTTCACAAGCATCATGTGCATTCTCTACTAACTTCACAGCCCCAATAACACTAATGGTGTTGACACTTTCAAATTTTTGATTTCCCAAACTCATGGTCATAAATTCAAGGATAATTTTGACTAGTAATAACTCTCTATCCATTCGCACGCCATTTCTCTTCTACTCATCAATTGTTTTAGTGGAGGTAGCACCCATTGCCCCCTTGGCTCCAAAGATATCCAAAACACAACTTACTTAGTCATTTTTTTGGAGTGCAAATGGGGGTGAAAGTTAGCCATATTTTCAAGGTTCACACCACTTGCACACATCATAAATAACAATAGAGTAAAAATGAACAAAACTCAACAAAGTGCACTTAAACGACAATCAATTGGTGACTCAAAAACCACTCCCCGGCAATGGTGCTATTTTTGATAATGCTCAAAAACCTCTACAATAGAAGGTGGTACCAATCGTAAGAGCAAAACAAATAAATATCCCGACGAGTGTCGGGGTCGATCCCATAGAGAGTGATTGTGATGATTCACCTAAAAGATCATTAAGTATGTTCACCAAGAGAGTAATTGTTATATAATGACCCTTTTGGTCATTCTCATGTTTTTCGCGGTTCTTGTACTGTTAGAGATTGCCTGTATTATCTCCAAGTCATTTATGACTTATTGGTACTGGTAGTTCGGTGCTCGAACCATCTGTTTGGTCTTTATGGACATTTCCTTATTTTAGAGCTTCAACTTTGGAAATGATTGACCTCGGTCACCATTCTTAGCTATCGTGCTCGAAATCAAATTCTGACAGTTGTGTTGGCTCTAGAGCATGGACTTTAGTCTATGAGGACCTTTTGTCAGGATCCAAGAGCTATTCAATTTGGAAATCTCTCTTGTTCTGTGTTTTCAGGCCAGTTAAGCTTGTATGGTTGACTTTGGTCAATATTTGGAGAAGACAACTTCGGATAGAAATTATGTCAGTGTTGTTAGCTCTGGAACATCGAGTTTAGGCTAGAGGGACCATTGGTTTGGGTTCCGAGGTTTCCGAACTTGTTTTTGGCCATTGGGTTTCTTTTTGGAAATAGTTGGGCTGAGGTTAATATTTGGGCATGGGCCCACTTTTCTTTAAATCGATTTTCGATGGGATTTTCATCGATTCCATTAGATCTAGAACATCGTTTCTAGTCGAGTAGCATTGTTCATTTTTGTGCGCGGGGTCCCGGATGAGTCCTGTGGGCCTATCCGAAGACTTTGTCCCTCCTAGTTTTCTGTTGGTAGTTGTTGCAGGTACAGGCCTCAAGCCTTAATCGCGACCATGAGGCCCTTCATACGATCATGATAAAGGTCATGTGGACCTGATACCTTTGCTCTTTGCGATCGCAAAGTCTCTTATCGCGACCGCGATGTTGTCCCTTTTCCCTTGCTCTATGCGATCATGGGCTCCCTCATTGAAATCTCTATGTAGTCCTTTTGTCTGTGCTCTTTGCGACTGCATTTCTAGTCCTCGCAATCGCGATGGTCAAGCCAGCGTGGTCATTGCGACTGTGTGAGGTCCTTCTGCCATCGCGATGAAGGACCCCTGGCAGTATATATATCTCCTCCTTCATTTTCATCACCCAAAATCTGCTAACCTCCATTGTTGCAAGCTCCACCTTCATATTTTCCTTGTATAACTTTAATTCTTAGCATTTGGGTGGGTTTCCTTTGTCTCGTGACCATTTTTGTGTCTTCAATTTGGTGAGTTCCTCCTATACTCCGTTAAATTCAGCCGTTGATTCCTTTTGGTTCTTGTGGTTGGTAGACTATTCTAATCATTTTTCTTAGTTTATTTTTCCTTCATAATTTTTATCATGCACTCCCAGAATTGTAAGGAACACATGGCTATTTTTCATTTCTAGTTTTGGGTTACGGGTCCCACAGGCCCACCGGTGACCCGAATTTTGACTCGGTCATGTTTAAAGCATTATGGGTATCGATTGTATTATTTTACCACTTATACTATTATTTTGATAGTAGTTTTGTGAATTAGAGCTTTCCAGAGCAGTTCAAGCTTGGGCAACGCCGTTCTCGCAGCTAGTCGTCGGACGATAGGTAGGTTATGGTTTCCCCTATATAGACTCTGTGTATATAGACTATAACTGCTCTAATTAGTATCCTTGGGCGGGTTGTTATAGGTTGGTATCCCAGACCTAGTCCGCCTTCTCTGTCCATTTATTTCATACGTTATATATAGTATTCGCGTAGTATTATTCTTTACCCTTATGGTCCTGGGTAGCCTTGTATTGACTCTGGAACATAGATGGTGGGTCAATTGGGAATGTCCGTGAGTCCCGGACATAGAGCTTTTATTCTAGGCTGGTTATGTATGTTGTAGAGCTTTTGAGCCTGCAGGGCTGGTAGGAATATTTGTGAGTCGTTGGGCTAATTTATATTCTTTGCGAGCATATCATCCATTAAAAGTTTTTTCCCTGCATGTTTTACCACTTTTTTGGCTTCGGGCCTACTATAGACATTTTTTTAATCCTTGCTTCACCTCGGGGGCCTGTTCTCGGTATAAATGATGATAAGACAGGTGCGTCCTCTTCCTTCATTCACCTGAGTATCTGTGTATGCGTATCTTCTGTGCTAGCATGTTATTTATATACTCTTGGTTGGATTACTCATGTGCTAGTTTCCTTGTGCTTCTCCCTTGTTTTCTATGACTATCTTCTTGTATTCTGCTTTTTATGACTTTTATATTTTATATGCGCTCAGTAGACCGATGATGCCTACTGGGTGCCTGTTGCTTAGCAATTGATGCTCATACTATACTTCTGCACTTTTGGGTGCAAATATTTGTTGAGCTTTCACCGTTGATCGGGTTGGAGACTTGGGCAGCTTTTGGGATCTTCGAGACTAGGGTGAGTGCCTGACGGTCGGAGCTTGACCACATCTCATCTTATATTGATACTCTTATATATTCGAAGACAGTTGTACTTATCTTTTGTTACTTTTAGCACTTGTATTCTATTAGAAGCGTCTGTACTATTGATACCAAGTCTTGGGGTTGGTGTAGTATTCTTTTATATATTCGGGTTTTTGCTTCCACTTGTCTTTATCGTATTCTGCTTCCATTTATTTCAGCTTATTATGCGTATTAGTTAGGTAATAGTCCATTACTAATCGTTCTGGGCTATGGAGATTGGTTCGCCTACTGGGGGGTTGTAGGTGCCATCATGACCTAAGAAATCGGGTCGTGATATGTTCAAACAACTTGAAAATAAAGGTTGGGGGAACTGGAAAGGGGAATTACGTAGTAAGTCGACTTTAACACTAAAAAGCAATAAACATGGGGTATGTAGTCAATAAGTTGGAAGACTAGGGGTATGTTTCTGATGGAATTCTACAATGGGTTAGGGTACTTGGGTAATTATGCAAATTCTCGATTAATGATATGGGTAGTGTTGGTTTTAGTGATATTTGGTTATCTTTCAATCTCTCAAATATATATCCTATGATTTTTGTTCAAGCATTATAGTTTATACATAAACCAACCAACTCAATAGCTTGGGGAAATCATACTATTTCTAGCTTAGATTCCTAGATGAGAATTTTCGTCGATTGAACTATTTCTAGCCTCAATCTAAGGTGGAAATCCCAATTTCCCACTATTGAATTCCTATCAAAATTATGAACCCCTCTTTCAAGCAAGAACACTACTAAAAAAGCTCAATCGATATTTACAACCATCAATTTTATGATTAAAACTTGAGGAATTCAATAGACCCATATCAATTCATTAATAATACGCACAATTAAACAAGACCCATATCCAAATTCAAATACCCATCATATGCACACCTCTAGATAAAGAAATTAGCCACACATGCTAAGGAAATACAAAGCTATACCAATTGGGTAACTCATAATTCCTATCATAAATAAGCAATATCCAATATCAAAACTTAAATCTTACAAAAATGGTGAAATTAGATGGAGAAGATGAAGAGAGCCAAAAGTACACTCTCTATATTTTCCTTGGGTGTTGAGAAAGTAAAAACTCAATTGTCTTTTGAGGTACACACCCAAAATTGGGTTTTAGAAACTTTCCAATGCATCACTTGAAAATGGACAAAAATGCCCTACCGGCATGGTGCGATGCGACATGCGATAGGATGTGCAGTTGCACCACATGTTGTGCGCATCGCACATTTCCAGTCCATAGACCAATGATGCCAGCTGATGTTGCAGTGCTGTGCGAAGGAAGGTGCGGACCGCACATAGCATTGTGCTGAACGCACGATGGCCGCACCTCTCGGTAGGTTTCTTCATTGTTCAATCACCTTCACACTTCAACTCTATTTAGGCTCTTTTGATTCAATTCATTTATTTTGCACTTTGGATCAATAGTACCTGCATTTTCATTAATAAAGGCAATAAGTACCTCTAAATCTCATCAAAATATGACAATAATTCATGAACAATGGCTCAATAAGTTGATAGATTACCAACTTATCATGTATGCCTTATTCTTGATCCAAAGGTTCAGATTTATTTTCTTGATACATCAAATACATTATTTATCTTTAGAATTCCTCTAATATATGCATAACTATTACAAGGAAAGTTTGTTGCTGAGGCTTTGCCTGTAATTGCTGCAAATACAAATGTTACCGTGAGCGTCAAATGCAGAATTATAGTTGATGACCATGACTCATACAATGAACTATGTAAGCTCTTCAAACTTCCACTCATTCACAGGAAATGAGAATAAAAAAATTCTTCAATTCTTAATCGTTTGATTTTAACTTGTTGTTCCTTTCTCTTGTGTGGGTTATGATCCAGCATGTTTGTTTTATGCTCCAACCTTGCTTCTAGAAAATCATCAAAATTGAGCTCTTTTAGTTCGTCCAAAATATACTTCCAACTTTCAAAGCAGGTTTTTGCTGTATGCTTGGACATTTGCGTAGATCTTAGAAAGATGACAATAACTTATAACCATGAACTAGAAGTAAATTACATGATCACTTAACCTGGAGCAAAAGCGATGTTACACTTCAGGTGGCTATATTTCACTTAGTATTTTTGTTCCCTTTAATCATAATGTATTAGTAGGTTTGTGAAGACCGGATGGGAGCACCTCTGCACTTGCACACATGTCAACACATGCTTCTTAACCGTTCTCTCCCCATGCTGGATCTGAAATTAAATGTGTCATCTGATATAAGAAAGGGAACTGGAAATCATAATTTAAGAGAAACAGTGCTGGTTCTTTGTCTCTGCAAGGGCATTTGCTTTAAAAATGCTATGTAGGGTAATATGTGTAGTGGCTTATCCAAATAGTTTCCACGTAAAACTTTCTCAACTAGGTTAAGTTAATAGCATGTTACATTGTTTGGCATGAATCTCATGCATATTTGTCTACAGCTGTATTTTAGGATAGGTATGTTTTGTATGCACTAGGGCTAGCTAAGATGAGTGCTTGGTTCTGCCTCATGTTTATCAAAACACAATTATTAAAAAAAAATGAGAAAGAGAAAAAGAGAAGAATGTGAAACTATTAGTCCTTCAAAAATACATTGAATGTGTTAGGCAAACGAGTTTGAAGAATGCCTTAAAGCTGTAATTGGAAATTTTTCTTTGCATTATGAAAATATGATTTTTATTGAATACATTTGTCTCTACAAATTTCACATTAAATTGCTTAACACTGCAGATTTTCAATATGATTTTTAATATGATTTTCAATATGATTTTCTCTACAAAATATGATTTTCAATATGATTTTTATTGAATACATCTGTTGCCGTGAATGTTCTTGCTACTGACTCGAAACAAGGAGAGAAGGAGTTCTTTACAAAAGTATGAATTGCTCGTAAACCTTTTCCAAGGGAAATAACAATGTTGTGATTGCTATGAAGAATTATTCTGCTGCAACATCCTTATTGTGTTGCATCATCCAACTGTAAAAACTAAAGTGGCTGTAATTTGTATCTATATCCCTTTTATTGAGATTTATTTTCAGTTTTTAACACGCAAAATGTTGTTCACATAAATAATGAATTTTATTTGAGATATACAATACTTCACATTAGATGCATAAGGGTACCCAAAACTAGTTTATGAAACTCATGGGTTACCCACTAATTATCTTAGAACTTTAGATTGGATTAGATTCTTTTACATATATTAGAGCTAACTGCTGGTAAATCTATTTTCCACTTATGAGCTCAATCTTTTAATCAATGTGTAGACCCTATAATTGGGTTATGTATGGGAGGGTATTTAAAATATCTAAGACTTTTATCCAAGCCTAATATCAGGTGTAAAAGGACATCCAAGCCTGTTTTAAAGGTTCTGGGTTACTCTACTCATTACGTATATATTATTGTAATGTTATGGATGAGACACTCAATTTCTTTCATTAGTGTTGATGAACTATACTAAATTTATACATTGCTCCTAGTAAATAATTTTATCTATAATATTTTCCCCTTTAAGAAACTAGTTCTACATCTGCCACCTTAATATTGGGATAAAAAAGGGTATCTCAAATGAACCTTTCATCTTGGAAGGCGGAAACAATGTTACCTCACTTTAACATAACTGGATGAGACTTGTACCTAGGGGCTCTAAGATGATGGTGAAACATGGAACATTTATTTACTTAGGACATATTTAGGGAAAAATTCCTATTTACATAAGGTAAAGAAAAGATCAAAAAAAGAAGCTTGGCACATAACCTTGAATTAGTGTCAGAATCAGTGTCATACAACATTATTAATTGGACAAGAACTAACTGTTTTAAGATGGAAATGGAACACCACTCTTATATTGAAATCATAGAATGAGAAAATCACCTTTAACTAGGTTGGAGCTATTTTGAAATCCTTTTCTTTTAATTTATGAAAATCGAGAAGAAAATGGTGAATGTTTCTGTAAGGATGATTTAGGTATTGCCATGCTCTATGTAGTTGTAATATTTGTTTATGGCATAAAACATAGATAAATACCATAACTTGGCCTTAATTGTTAAGTTGAAGTGTCTAAATGGTCACGCCAATATATTAGTCTACTAGATTTGGCGAGCATGATTTCTTTCTAATTTTTTATTTCATTTTGAATGTGCAGGAAAATGCAGGTGATTGAACTTGAATGGTGGTCACAAGTCAATTCGATCTATCAAAGTGAATGATAGAATAACTTTTGAACAAATGTGAAATTATACATATTTGATTTAGTGGAGTTCACTTCTAGTGCTTATTTTAAAATGTTGCTTTATAAGTATGTGAAGTACACGACATATGTTGTTTTCTAATTTTATTGAAAATTTATATCATTAAATTATTTATTTATTAGCTAATTTAGTTCTTGAGATCATTTATATATATATATATATATATATATATATATATATATATATACACACACATATATTATATTACATTAAAAGTAGGAAGCTCCTAACTCTAAAGTTGGATTACATTTTGCCCCTCTACTAAATCAAAACATTTTATTAATTAAATATTAAATAGCAAATTTATGTGATATTTTTGATTAATCATATTGTACAAAAAATTTATGATAGTTTAATTCATTTACCATTTAATTAAAATTAAGTTCAATGTATAAGGTGTCCCTTTAGATGTATCTGCCAACTTTTGAAATTCACAATTAAGGATTATGAAATATTAATGTGGCAATTAACAAACAAAAATGAATTAAGGGACCAAAGGTGCGGAGGTTACTCTTTGGAAGAAATGGAGAGAAAAAGACAAGCATTAATTGTTTGGATTAGATTTTGTGACTTTATAATTTCTTTTTTGACAGATTTAAACTATTCATTTCCATTGGTATTGCAATAATCTTTTGAGATGAAAGAGCTTAATATTATACACACAGTATCGTTATAAAAACATATATCAATGGAGGTGAAAAGGAATGACTTTCTATAATACATGGAATTTGATTCAAAGTATGAAAAGTCAATTATGAGCTAATGAACTGGCGCACGCGGGAACTTCTTTTGGATGCAAATCGGAGCTCCTGGTTCTTGTATTTGGAAGTATATATGGTAATAAAGCAGATAAGTTAAAGTTCATGCTTGCTAGGGATTTCTGTATTTTTTTACTTTTGATAAAATTATTCGTAGGATAAAATCTCATATCAAATTGGTGTAACAACAAATCGATTGTGTAGACTTTTAAAGATACTGTTTTTGCCAATATAAGATCTGGTTAACTAATAGTCGTTTTATATACTTTATTGATAAGAGTGTTCTTGTTTAGCTTTCTACGCTTAAAAGAATTTTATACAGTAATAGGGGACAAACGTGAAACGCACATTCCCAGAACAAGTATATATATATATATGCAAAAAAAAATTGTTGCAGAGAAAGTAGAAAAGGATATGCTTTAGAAGTGTTGCCAATAAGGAAGCAAAGTCTATGCTTTAGAAGTGTGGCTAATAAGGAAGCAAAGGCTATGCTTTAGAAGCGTGGACATATGAGAAAAAAAACCACGCTTGAAAGTGTAGTTCTATGAAATGAAAGTGTTGCTAATAAGAAACTGCAAAGCGTTGCCTTTGTACCTCATGGGCCATGCTTTTTAAGCGTAGATGCTATGGCAATACTTGAAAAGTGTAGCCTAAAGTCAAAGGTTACGCCTCATTAAGTCACCCCTGAAAAAGGCATTTTCTAAAGTCAAAAAGTGTGGACTTTGGTCAAAGGCCAGACTTTTTGCTAGTTTAGGCCACACTTTACAGGGGTGTAAGCCTAAAATGTTGTAGTGACAGAGTTAGCATCGGTGCACACAGTTTTTCATGTATCCTTGTTGAAGAAGTGCATTGGTGATCCAGCCTTAGTATACTAAAGGAACAAGAGAAGATACCAAATAGGTTTCCCAAAATTTTATTCATTATGTAAGCTAATTTCAAAATTCAAACTCAAAATTCCTTACAAATGGTGTTTATCAATGAGAAAGAAGAAGAGAAAAATATGCTCTCAATACTATCTTCATTGGGAAAGTAAAATCTGATGAATTCTAAGGGTGCAGATCTCAAAAAAGATTTTAGAACCTTTCAAAATACGTCACACACAATTGGACAAAATTTCCCTTTGGGGCATATGCGATGGAAGGGCGACGACACCTGTGATCGCCCCTTGAAGTCTGCATCTCACAGGTGCCCATCTTCTTAGGTTGTAATGCTCCAGGAGTGTGCAATGTCAAGTGCAAAGAGATTGATGGTCTCCCTTGGCAAAGTGTGACTCGCATGTGAGTGACTGCTCAGGCAGTTTCTAATCCTCCATGTGCGATAGCACATGCAAAATGCAGGTGCCTCTTTGCGGCTCGCACATCACTTCGCCTCTCTTAACATATTTCTCCCCTTCTGATCACCTTCATAATTTAACTCTATTTTAAACTCTTTGGATTCAAATCCTTTGCTTTCTGTATTTGACCAAGAGTCCTCGCATTTACATCAATAAAGGCAATAAGTACCTCTAATTCTCATTAAAACATGGAAATAATTTATGAATAAAGGCTCAATAAGTAAGTAGATTACCAACTTATCAAACCCCCAAACTTGAACTATCACTTGTATTCAAGCAATACACTAACAAGGTAAGGATTGAAACAGGTTCTCAAAACACAAGGGCTGTACACAAGATTATATTGACTCACAAAATTAAGGAAACTAACAAATAGAAGACTCAAAGCAAAAATACTCAACTACGATGCTCATCTCAATTGGTATCACCATACTCTCAAGGAAAGTACTCATTTTAAAACTCTTATATAAAGGATTCATTTTTCATTCAAAAGAAGAGGATTTTTCATTTAAAACAAGATTATCAAGCTTCTCAAGTCATTGGCAACAAGGGAGAATCCCACTCACACTAATGCAATCCAAAATAGAGGGATTATAAGAGAACACAAAGACTCTTACTCTCTCAAAGAAGTTCGAGTGCGTACTCATTGAATCATAGGCTTCCCTTTCATGTAATTCGCCACTAATGTAGAGTTACCAAGATCAAAAGCACTAAGGACTTGCGGACAATAATGTCGGCTACGGTTAAGGTGAGGATGGCATTTTGCTCAAATGACTAAACCTCCCTAATGCTATTTTGCAATCATTCAATGCACTGCTCATATTTTTTAACATTAGCTTGACCTTATTTCTCCCTCTCACAACCCAAGTTTTCCTTCAACTTAATCATTTAACACCCTATTGTTACACTCATTTGGTAGCACCAATTTCTTTCTTTCTTTTTATTCTTCTCACTTCACTGGACATTTGGAAGCCATTTCCATCTTAAGCATAAGGTGCTACCTAGCATTGAAACACAACCTTTTTGTTTTCCATATTTTGTACATACACCCCCAAACATAGGCCTTCACCTATGTCAACATTTCGATTCTCCCCCCTCCAAACTTAGGCTTTTAGCCTACATTTTACTTTCTAGATATTAGAGAGGATGAGTGAAAATATAGAGGATCTAAAAAAGGTTAGGTGTCTAACAAGGTGCTAAAGAAAAGTCATAAGCTCAAAATGGCTCACTAGGATCAATGATAAGGAAAGTCAATTTGGGTGAAGTGGCAATTCAAAAGGGCCTAAGGTCATCTTCCAAGCTCGGTATCATCTAAGATTTCACCTTGAATAACATTCGAGAGAAGTTCTAGACAACACACATGCACATGAACTAAGTAAAACCTTACCACACTAGGCATCATAACACAATAATTTTTACAACTAGTCTCAAAAATCAATTGGGACAAATGACTTTTGATAAGCTATTTTGAGTTCTACAGATTCATTTGTGAATCAATCAAGCCAAATGGGAAATGTGTAAGTCATGACAAGAGAATGCTTTAGCAAAAATCATTTTTCCCTATTTCCTTCAATCTATGAAAATTCTTGCCAATTTCTTTTTTTGGTGCGACCATTTTGAGATAAGCAACATACAAACTTAATTAAACACTAAAACTTGAAATTTTCTCTTAAGAAAGTTGCCTCTTAATCTATCATAGGGAAACACCATCCCTGTTCAACACAAAAAGAATAAATAAAAGAAACATTTGCTCCTTGGAAAAGAACTGTGGTATGAAGAAACCCTTGGAGTTTATTTGACTAATCTACTATTAACAAGGTGAAAACAAGTTATGCTCTCATGGATCAATGAGAACAAGGCCTGGAGTAGGCACTAAGCACGTTTGAAAAGCTCGGGTAGTGAAACAATTGAGCATGTAGGACTAACCCAATATTCACATTCAAAATATCATGAAAAATTAAGCCCGACAAGAGCACAATTAAGAACACAAGAGCCAATAATATATATTTAGACATGCTTCATAGTGGCTTAAATAGTAATTACACCCCCAAAATTAAACAAAGAATTGTCCTCAATACGCAAAAGCTTATACAAAGAGATGAAGTGAAAGAACTCCCTGGGACCTTATGGTTGACGATGATGCATTCTTGAATAATAAAGATATGGTTCTCTCGAAGGCCTGGGTAGTGGTGGAATGTATGCATATGATGGATAAATCTAAAAACATTCCACCAAAGGAATTAATTTGTCCCACCTAACTTGAAGGGGACCAAGAGGGTCGACAAGTTCCCATCTGTCTAGAAGTGTCATCAACTCGTGATACGATAGAGGTGAAGCCTCCTAGCTAGGCCTAGTCCGAGGATCTCTGGATGCCAAGTGAGATAAGAGGTGCACTTGCGCTGTGGGTTCCAGTAATATCATAGCATCTTTATCTGGCAGGCATACTTATTGGATTTCAGATGTGGCCCAAGCAGTCTATTGGGTTTCATCCACCCATCAATCATCTAGAAAACTCCTAGTTTTTTGAGGTGATGCAAAATCAGCAGCCGATAAGTTGAGGTCCAAGTGTAGGATTTTTTATGTGGGCTGAGGTACCTCTTTTTGGGTGCATCAACATCCTTCTCCACTATGTCAACCCCGACATATTTTATGAAAATTAGCCCATACCAGCTTCAAAGTTGACTTTATCACAGATTGAATTATGCCTGGAATGTCCCTAGTTATCTTCTGCAAACACTCCTTGTTATGCCGAGCAAAGTGAGAAATCTTGAGTAAACCACCTGAAGTTGAAGTTGTTGGATGAACAATGTGGGTGGTATCTGATACCCCAGGGGTAGGAGCTGGATCCTCCAAATGATCATGTGCAACATTTAAGGTAGGCTTTGGACCTACTGATACATTTGGGCTTTGAGGAAGGCGTCTCTTCTTAATGGGTGGAGAATCTTTATCCTGCTTTATGTCCAAATCAATCATGCTATATGCTCAGTGAATTTTGTCCAATGGATGGAACAGAGGACATTGTGCCCATAGACACAAATTATAGATTAGAACAGCGAAGGACATGGAAGTAGATTAATGTCTAGCTCTTTTCTTGAGTTGTTCCACAATGATTTCCCTTTTATTGACTCGAATACTAGGTATGATGCATGCAATGAGAATAGCCATCGCTATAGTCACATGGGTGGTGTAGTGAGTTGGAATAAGACACGTGCATATAAAATACAACCACATCCGGGCCTCAAACTTAAGATCTTGACGTGAGATGCGCCTCTTTGAAACTACCCACAAAGGATCCCCTTCAGCAATGACACTAGCAACCAAAGCATATTGGTCATCTTTTGTAGCTATGCGTCTAGTAGACCCCGATGCCATTCATGGTTCATCATCCCATCCTATAGAATTAATTTCTTCAGGGGTAATATCGACCTCCTTGCCCCTCACTAAGACTGATTATAGACATGGTATCTTGCTCGCTGGACCCTTGTTCTTTAGGATGTCTTGCCTTGCTTGATAAGAAGCATAAAACTCTCGTACCAATTCAGGGAAATATGGTCCAGAAGCCTTAGCCAATTATTCCCAATCCCTTTCGTCGAACTACTTGGCTATATTTGGGAACTCATCTTTGAAGGCGTCTATATCTAACCCTACTTCTTCCAAGAAAGTTCTCTTATCGCAAAAAGTGAGATAGTAAGCCTCCATCCACTCAAGGCTGAATTGAATTTGCGACTCAAATGGTCCTACATTTTTCAAAGGGACAGTAAGATTTATAGATGTTGAAGCTTGATTAGTGGCATGTCCTTTTGGGCAGTGCCTACAAAAAGTTATATTCCTGCAAATAGATGTTAGCACTAGGAACCATGCCTGAATTTGAGGAAGTAATTTATTATAAGAGTTAAAAAGAAGAGAAGCAAGAGGAAACTGAATGTGTAACATGATAAAAAGGAAACAAGTGAACTGATTTCATGTGCGAGTCACATGCGAATCGCACTTGGAACTTTGCGCTTCGCAAGTGACTTAAGAGGAACAGATGTAATGGGCGAAGGCATGTGCGAATTTCCCTTTCCACTTTTTGTGTCGTATGTGCCTTCTCTCTTATAGGCAGTAGGCTGGAAACTTTTACTACCCTATGCGATGCTACTTGCATTTTGCAGGTGAAGACCTACGTTTTGCATACTGAACGCATATGGAAACAATGAGAGTTTTTGAACTCTTTGTTTCCATGTGCCTTGCATATGTGATTTGAAGGGTGATACCTATGGAATGCAAGTGCGAAACGACTAAAACACATAATTTAGCAGGGATAAAGCAGAACAAGTACTAGTTGACGTATCTTTAAATTATCCAGGTACTCAGACTTCCCTGAAAAATATCTAATAGAAATAAGACCCAACATGAAAAGAATTATGCTTAACAATTTCCCTCAAGAAATATGTTACCCAATCTATCATAGGGAACACCAAGCATTCATGAAAATCAACCAAGAACATTGAAACGCAACAAAAGTTCACTCCCCTCCACCAAAGCACTCACGGGATAATTTATAATTATCAAAACAATACAAGGGCGCAAAGGTGTATCATTTCATCCCATGACAGCAATATTCAATCAAAAATATGCAAAGATGATGATTTTCTCTTAAGAACAATGTCACCCAATCTATCATAGGGTCAAACCATGCATCATCACAAGTGGGTTACTCAGACTTCACCCAAAAATTAGAAATTAAGAGCTAGAAGTTATCATAAGTTGCATGTATCATTCTATATATACGATCTACCAAGATTTTCTTAAGTAAAAAATATAATATGCCCCAAAATTGGGGTCCCAAAAATCAAGTCTCATCGAAAACTCAATATGGTAGAATAAACTAGCATGCTTCACAAATAATGTTCCCAATCTACTTAAAAATAAGGATTTCACGTTGGGGAACTTACCACAAGTGAAGAAGAGGGATGTAAAAGCAAAAACTTGAAGCTTTTTGTGCTTAACAATGGAGGCTTGAACTTTTTTACCGAAATAGTGGTTTCGGCGGAAGAGGTGCAGTGGTGGTGAAGTAGTGGTGGGGGAGAAAGACATTGTGAAGGGAGTTTTGGGAGATTGAGGGAGGTTTGGAAAGAGTAATGGAGGTTTTTAGGGGGTTATGAGAGAAAAAAGAGGTTAAGGGTGATGGTTTAAAGGGAGAAAGGAGAAGAAGAGGCACGGGTCAAAGTTTGGGTTGAGTCGGTCAATGGGTAGGTCAAACAAATTTCAAACATACCAGTGCTTGCATTATGACATATGATTCGCACATGACAATGTGCGTTTTGCATGTCACTTTGCAAGTGACAATTTTTGAATTGAATTATTGCTATGTTTCTAGATTGATATGTGATGGCATGGGCAACACGCAAATCTAAAGGGGCGTTTTGCCCCTCTTCTCACAAGTGCTTTTTGATTTTTTGCTTTCCTCTTTAGTGCACTGCCAAAAAGGGTGACATGACCTGCGGTTGCAATTTTCCATATGCAAAATGCATGTTTTAGCGCGCATACCCTCAAAAATATTTCTTCCACTTAGCCATTTTCCAATTTTCATGCATTCCTACACAAACCAAAAACAACCAAAAGTGAAGTAAATAAACTAAAAATACTTGGGTTGCCTCCCAAGAAGTGTTTGATTTTATATCACGATATGATGATAGTACGTCATGGATTGATCATTATCTGAGGCTATGCTAAGACGATTGGAATTATCCAAACCAAAGCATCAGAAGTACTTTTTCAAGATCTTCATTATCTCTTCTCTTTGCCATGTTCCCAAAATACTAGATAAGGACAATTGAATGGTAGCACTAGGGTCTAAGTGCATTCCCACCAAATTTGGTGTCTTAGTCATTTATAATCTCCCAGGGTCTTTCTTCTCACTGTCACTGTAGAGAACCAGTTGATCATCCAGTGGGTTGCCTCCATTTCTATCTCCCCATTGGCCTTCAATTGGCTCATCCATGGTAGTAATTACAAAAATCACCCTATACTCATCCGGAGGCTTTATTGGTTAACAAACATTAAACGTGACCTCCTCGCTTCCCAGTTGGAACTTGAGTTCTCCTAACTCAACATCAACTAGGGCTCTCTATGTAGCCAAGAATGGGCATCCTAGGATAATAGGCACTTCACGATCAATATCACAGTCTAAGACCACAAAATTGACCAGTAAGATAAACTTATCTACCTTCACCAATACATCAAACAATATTCCCACCAGATGCTTTATTGAATGGTCAGCCATTATAAACTCAGCAATGTGGGTTTAGGAGGACCTATACCTAACTATTTGAAAATTATGAGGGGTATCAATTTGATACTTTCCCGAGGTCACATAAGGCTTTCTTGAACAAGAAAACACCAATGGTATATGGGATGGTGAAAGCTCCCAGATCCTCCCTCTTAGGAGCAATGTTGCTCGTGATCATAACACTACAACTTTAGGACACTTTAACCATCCCCATATCAATCACCCATTTCTTCTTCAGCAATTCTTTCATAAACTTGACGTAGCCTGACATTTGCATTAGATTGCCAAACAAAAGAATGTTGATAGATAGTTCGTTGAACATGTCTACAAACTCCTTGCATTGATTATGTTTCTTTTTTTGATCAACCTTTGAAGATATGGAGTAGGACCTTTAGGCAATGGCCTTGCACACTCGAAGTGTCCTTCTCTATCTCGATGGCAATTTAAGAAGGTAACTCAGCCTCATCATTCTCCTGATATGGGCTATCATCATCAACAATCACATTGGGTGCACTATGCTTCACCTTATTATCTGTACCTACATCACTATTCTTCTCAATCACGACTTCTTTTTATTTCTTGTCATCCTTCTCCATAATGACTTCTTTGGTCAGTTTCCTCAATCCATCAACTATCCTTCCACTTTGAGTGACAATTGCTATCACATGACCATCATTTTTTGGGTTCACAAGAGAGTCACTAGGAAGGGTACCTTTTAACTGAGGGTTCATTTGTGATGAGAGATAATTTATTTAAGCCTCCAAAGGCTTGATTGATGCCGGTGCAAACTCACCATTTGATGAAGAGTAGATACCTCACTTTTCAAATCTTTTACCCCATTATCTATAGAATTAACCCTTTTTAGCACTTGAGATAACATGTCTTGAAACTTGGAATTGATGGGATTACTCACACTTGGTTGAAATAGGGAAACATCAACTTTTGGTGGAGCTACATAGGGATTAGAACTTTGGTGATTATAGCAATCACCGTCTCTCTCATGCTCTCTCCATTGACCTTTACGGTCTCGGCTTTGCTCTCTATCCTTCCATTAAGTGCCCTTATCACGGTTCCAACATTAGTTCTCATCCCTAGGATGCCAAGGGCATTGGTTGGCACCTTGACATTTGGGCTGAGAACCCGCTCATAGTTAGCTCACTTCTTCATCCATAGGAGAGTACACACCCTCCTCATGACCTTTTGAACCATAAGTAACAACGACATTGAGCTTTTTGGTCTCGTCTCCCATCATATGCTTAGCCAATAAATCAACTTGGGTCATTATTTCTGCCATGGTCATCTCTCTCCTCCTCTTTTCTCCTCATTTCACTAGTTAATATAGAGGAAGTGACACTCGTTGACACATCAACATCTCTTATATGCCATGTTCTATTAGTTTTTATTATTCTATCTGAGAGAGCCAAATTGAGACTATATGCTTAATCCATAATGGATCCACCCATGATGTTGTTGGAAACTGATTTGTTCATAGAGTCTAGTGCTCTATAGAATCTTTGAATAAGAACATTGTCCGGTAAGCCATGGTTGGGACACAACAATAGATTTTTCTTGAATCTTAACCATACCTCATGCAATGGCTCATCCGGTAGTTGCCAAAAATTAGTAATCTCATCATGCAATTGCATTATACAAGAGGGTGGAAAAAATCTAGTCAAGAAATCCTCAACCAATCCATTCCAAGTAGTAATGGAGCCCTCCGGGAGCTTTTCAAGCCATGTGGTTGCCTCACCCGTAAGAGAGAATGGGAACAACCGAAATCAAATCAATTCTTGAGTTATGTTTTGGATATTGAAGGACTAGCATATTTTGACAAAATTTCGGAAATGTTGATTTGCATCTTCATGGGCTAGCCCTCTAAATAGCTCTTTCATCTGTATCAAGTGCAACATTGTACTTGTGACATGGAAGACAGTGTTGCCAATAGTTTGAGGTAACAAGACGAAACCCACGACAGGATGATCAATTGGCCCATCTTCCATATCCATGAATCCGTCTACACTTTCTTGATCACCCGCTTAACTCATGTAAAACCTGTTCGAAATAACACAGAAAACAAAAATGTATCAAAGAACAAATGGTCAACAAAAGTTAATCAAAACACAATAAAATGGCAAATCAAAAACCATTCCCCAACAATGATGCTATTTTTTATGACATTCAAAAGCACTTTCCCGAAGGAGGTGGTGACGATCGCTGATAAGTCGGTAATCTACCAACTTATTGAGCCTATATCCATGAATTTATGCTATGTTTTGAATATATTTAGAGGTTCTTATGGCCTTTATTGATGTCTATGCAGGTACTTTTGATAGATTATGATAAACAAGGAAATGAACCCAAAAAGAGCTAAAAAGGAGTGAAGTGTGAAGTGTCGAAAAAGCTAAAAATTTTGACCGAAGGTACGGTGGCCGTGTGACACGTACAAGCTGAGGTGCGAACTACACCTCCTCCGCATAGAGCTACAAAAGTCCTGAAGAGTCTATTAAGGGGGGCAATCACTGTGCGACGCACACATCCTAAGGTGCGAACTGCACCTCCTTCGCATGGAGCTTCTAAAGATAGTTGAAGTCATTGGTTTAACTTAAGGCAGTGAGCGACATGCACATCACAATATGCGAACCACACGTCATGCTGCATACCTCCTGAAGGGTAATTTTGTCCTAATTTTTAGTGACGTTTTGGGAAACTATAAAAGGCCTATTCAGGCACAATTGTAAATAACTTTTATCATTCTGAATATTTTGAAGAGTTTTTAGCTTGGAGACTAAGTTTTTTTCACCTCCATTGAGAAGAGGGTTTCAATCTAATTCTCTTGGTTAACACTGTTGTGCTCAATTAAATCTAGAACCTGAGATTCAGCTCTAATGGAAGAGATTTTGAATTACCCAGCTGGTATCTCTTTCTCTCTTACTATGAGTGGCTAAATTATCTTGTCTAGGGGTGTATTGATTATGGGTTCTCAAGAAATGGGTGTGGGTTTTATCTATTCTTTCTTATAATTGCTTAATCGACATGGGTCTAGTAATTTCATCAAGTTTTAATCCTAAAATTGGTGGTTGAAAACATTAATTTTCATTACTTGACTATGTGATTACCTAAGAAAGGATTTCATAGTTTTGGATGTGAAATTACTAGTGGAAACTTGGGATTCCACTCTGATTTGAGGCTAGAGATAGCTCTATCATTGGATTCTCCCATTTAAGGTTCTAAGCTAGAGATAGTGTGACCTCTCAAAGCTAGATTGGATATTTATTGATCAAACCGATAATGCTCTAATCGAGATCATCGGATATAAGATTGTTGATCGAGAGATAAGCAAATCTTAAACATGACCAGTGTTATTCATGTCATTAAGTGAGAATAGGTATGAATTGATAATCATCCTGTCCCATAACCAAAGCCCCATCGGATATGCATCCCTAGTCATCTAGTCAACTTGGTACACCCACTTTAGTTTTATTGCTTTTTAAGTTGAATTGCGATTATAGTGACAACATTCTCAATTCCCCCATCCTTTTACTTGTTGTTTTGGGAAATTACTCTCACCTTGAACTCAATTCGTTATAATCTCTATTTAGCTACCCCAAGTCCCTTGGGTATGACCCCGACACTCATTGGGTTTATAGATTTTGTTTTGCTGCACGATCGCTGTGGCTTCCTACTTGGAGAGTACAATTTAAGCATTCATAAAAAATGGTGTCGTTGCCGGGGACATTAGTTGTTAGCTATTTTTGATTGTTGTTTTGAAGTTTCCTTGAGAGTACTTGTTTATTTTACTTTTGTTTGTTGTTTGTGTTGTGATCAAGCAGGCTAGCCTATGAATGAGGCCAACGATAATGAGAGCATTGATGTCTTCATACAAGCCAATGAGGTTGAGCCTATGATACAAGGGGTGTAGGTGCATTCCACCTACCCCCATGGTGGGAAATGTTGTCTTTCATGTGACTAGCACCATGCTCCACTTAATCCAAATGAAGGGCCTATTTGGTGGAGCAGCACATGAAGATGCCAACTGACATATTATGAATTTTGTGGAGATTTGCCAACCATTCATCTTTCAACATATCTCCCAAGAGTCCATCCGATTGCGCCTATTCCCTTTTCCCTTGATGGGGGAAGCCACAGCGTGGTTGGAAGAGTTACCGGATGACTCTATCACATCTTGGGTCAAGTTAGTTGAGGCATTTACATCAAGATTCTTTCCTCCATCCCGAATAATGAAGCTAAGAAATGAGATTACCAACTGTAGGTAGCTCCCGAATGAGCCTCTTCATGAAGTTTGGCTAAGATTCAAAGAGAAGCTTCTCTTGTGTCCAAATCATGAGTTGTCAAATAATGTGCTGCTACAAAGCTTCTATCGATCATTGAACTCTATGAATAAATCGATGGCTGACAACCTTGGAGGTGGCACCTTCATGGACTTAGAGTTTCCCATTGCCTTAACTTTGTTAGAGCAAATGATAAAGACCAATCAAGCTTGGCATACAAGAGAAGGGGATGTGGAAACTTCGAGATGACCTTCATCTATCTTAATTAATAAAATGAGTAAAAAGGAGGAGGAGACAGATGAGACAATGGCCAAAATGATGACACAAATTGACTTGATGGTCAAGCATATGATGGGAGCTGGTGGTGCTAAGACAGTGAATGCAGTGAGTACATCATAAACCAAAGCTAGTGATGATGAGCTCATGACTGTGGTTAATGGAAAGCTATTTTTTGTGTTTGCAGGTTCTCATCCCGGGTATTATCGCCCGAGAGAGGAGAACCAAGGTTGGATTCGAGACAAAGAAAGAGACGGAAATTGGCAGGATAGAGAGAAGGATGGTGATCGTTTCAATCACCAGAGTTCGAATCCTTATATCCCTATGAACAAGGCAGACTCTCTCTACCAACCAGACACAAGTAACCCCAACCATTCCAAGTTGGAGGACATGTTGTCCTTGGTTCTTAAAAAGGTGGACACCACAAATAAGGGAGTGAGTGAGCTAAAGAGTGAGGTCTCAACACTTCACCAAATTGTGAGCTCCCACTCAGCCTCAATAAATCATCTTGAGGTCCAAATTAACCACCTCTCAAGCCAAATGAACCCGAGGATGAAAGGGACGTTGCCTAGCGATACCATCACCAACCAAAAGAATGATTGAGGATTGAGGTAGTATCGTCATGCTGCGATGTTAAATCAAGCGTTGCTTGGGAGGCAACCCAAGTTTTTTTAATTGTTTTTGGTTATCTTTTGTTGTTTTTGGTATTTTTGTAGGGAATGCATAGATGGAAAAATAAACAAGGGAAAGCAAGGCAAAAAGGGGCTATGCAGTAGAGTGTATGGACCACACAAGTATTTATGTATGTCGCACAGCCTATCGCATGGTGAAACAGATGCCTGAAGGAAATTTGAAAATTTGGAGGCAACGTGTGCTAGGCCGTGCGGACCGCATAAGCCCAAGTGTGCATCGCACCTCCATCGCATGGTGAAATAGATGCCTGGGCAAACACAACGGAGAAAAAGGGGTATGTGCAAAATACCATGCGGTCTGCACCTTGTCTGGTGCGAATCGCATGTCGCGGCACACAAACGGTAAGTTTGAATTTTAATTGACCTAACCCATTGATCCACCCAACCCGGAGATGACTCGGCCGACCTTTCTTCTTCTTTTTCTTTTAAAACAACCTCTTCTCTTCTTCTTCCACCATCTTTTTCCTCAAAACCTCAAATATTTCTCCCAAAACTCTCTTTAAAACCCTCAAACCTCTTCAAAAATTTTCTCCTCCTCTCACCCACAATCTCCACCACTCCATCACCACTATCGTCATCATCTCTCCGAGAAGGTTTCGCTGGTCACTATTATTAAAGAATAAAAAGCTTTAATTTTCACTTCTCCCTTCGTAATATTCACTTGTGGTAAGTTCCTCGATGTTAAATACTTGTTTTTATAAAGGTTGGGAACTCATATTGTGAATGCATGCTCAATAGAATTACCATGTTGGTTTTGGGTGAGATCTGAAAATTTTGGGTTCCCAATTTTGTGTTGAATTGATGATTTTGCTTGCTTCCAACTTGGTAGAACTCAAAATGTGTTAATGCATATTGATTGGTAGTGATTTTTGTCCTTGAAATATGTGTTGGGGTGAAGTCTGAGTAACCCACTTGTGATGAATGAATAATTTGGCCCAATGATAGATTTAGTGATGTCATTCTTAAGGGCAAATCGTCATTTGTCGTGAGGTTTTGATTAAAAGTTGAATCTTGAGGATGAATTTTGCCGATTGTATTCCCATGATCATTGCTAGCATTATATTTGGGCTATATGAACTTGTGCGGGGAGGGAGTTAATTGTTCTAAAATTGTTGATATCTGTTGTGCAAGTGAGGGCTTGATGTTTCCGATTATAGATGTGGTAACACACATCTTAAGGAAAGTCGTTGAGTTCCTTTCTTGCTTGTTATTATGTCAATGAAAATCTAGGGAAGTCTTAGTACCCGGAAGTTATAATCATGTGATCCCTTATCCCCCTTGTTTAATGTTGATTGGTTTGTTGTGGGGTGCCCAATGCCTAAGCACATCTTTCTCTACGAATCACATGCGAAATTCACAAGGACACAAGGAACCAAAAATTCCAATTGTAACTTTGTGTGCTTCACATGAGATGCATAGATCTTGATGTGCGTATCACATGAGGAATCACACCATGCAAGAAAAGAAGAAGGCCACTGATCTCAGGGGTGACGCTTGGTGCGACACGCATTTTTGATGGTGCGAATTACACCAGCTTTGCACCTCGACAGAAAATCCCTGTAGGATTCTGTTTGCTTGTACAATAGCACATGTGACGCACACTCTCTCTGGTGCATTTCGCATGTGGTCCGCACAAGCTGACATTTACTTACTTTGTTTTCTCATCCATTGCATTCCATCCTTTGTAGTTTGCTAACTTCTTCTTAAGTTTTGTTTTTGTTTTTAGCTCACCATCTTTCTATGCAGAATATGTCTTCAAATAGGAGAATCACTGGAAGCCAACCTAGGCAAAGGTCTGTTGCTGAAGAAGCGAGGCTCCTCTTTGGAGTAGAGGGCATGAAAGCCTTCTACAAGCATGACAAAGATAGAGGATTAAATGAGGATCAAAGTTTTAAATTGGGCGAGTTTGGAGATGAGCTACCTCACATGCACCAATAATTTGCTGAATGCCAATGGCATCCCTTTCAAGAGGTACCCGGAGGGTAGTATAAGGAAATTGTGCGGGAATTCTTTGCAGCTTATCAGGCTACACAGGACTCCAAAGGATACAGAGGGCCTGTGGAGAAATTTGCCAACCTTGATTCAGTCATAGTCAGGGGCAAAAAAGTTAGCATTACCCCCGCTACCATCAATATTTTCTATTAGGGACACCCAATTAATCCTGCACCAACCCTCATGGCTAAGTTGGTGGATGACTCAAAGCCATACAAGGAGATAGCCCCCGTCATTGCTCAAGATGTTCCCCTTCGGTCCACTATAGAGGGAGATATCCCAAGGAGGTTCTTAATATTCGAGGCTCATCTTTGGTATGATCTTATTCGCAACCCTTTCTTGCCTTTCCAAAATGATCAGAAGATAACCCAAGAGGGGGCCATTTTAATTGTGGCCATTATAATGGGGGAGCATGTGAACTTTGGAGAAATAGCGGCTATGGAGAAAATCTCATCGATGAAATAAATCCTTCCCCTTCCCGGTGCTGAACACTAAGCTTTGTGCCAAGTCTGATGTTCCTATCCTCACTTACGACAAATTCACTCATGCTATTGGGACCATTGACCTTGATAGGAAAATAGACAGGGACACCCCCATGTTTAAGAAGCAAAGGGTTGAGCAGTTTAGTGGGGTTGACAGTGATGAGCTTGGTTCTAGGGCAGACATTTCATCCCCCTCCAGGGCTACTTCTGAGGCATGTACACATGGCCCAGCCCCCTTAATGACTAAAAGCATCCTTCAAGACATGATGAACAAAACTCATATCCATGAGAAGCAGCTTACCGACCTATCTGCTAAGCTATCAGGTATGATAAACAAGGCTATCAAGAGTGCAGTTAAGGGGGTGGTGGATAGCTTGAACACACTGTGTAAGAGGGTTGATGTCATGGAGGGGGAAATCACAACATTCCGGAGAGATGTTGACAAAGGCAAAGGCAAAGATCCAGTGGTAGAAGCAGATCTGACTACCCTACATCCACCTCGTTCCATTCTCAGACCCTTAGATAGCTTGTTTGTAGCCTATGTAGATAAGGAGTTTCCTGTCAATAAGGATCAAAAGTTGGGTGATGATCAAGATTTGGATTTTAGAGGGCCCTCCATGCCTCCACACTTTCTGCGCACTCCCGAAAGGGTGGTGCTGCCCGAGTGAGAGAGCCTCTGATGAGGAAGCTGATGATGATGATGAGGAGGAGGACTAGTCCTCTAGGGAGTTCCAATCCTTATTCCCGTTGCACTATAAGCATTGAGGGCAATGCTCCCTTTATGGGGAGGGGTGGCTTTACTTACTTGTGTTGGTGCTTGTGAGTGGGCTTGAGACATTTTATTGCCCTTGTTGGGCCTTGATGACATTCTATTCTGTTAGATTTTATTTTGGCCCTTGACGGGCATATTTGGATGATTGTGATGTTTATTGCCCTTGCCAGGCCCTTAGTTTTCATTTTGTTTTTATGTTTTGTTTTGAACTTATTTCTGCCCTTGCCGAGCTTGATTTTTGTTTATTGAGATTGTGTTGTCAGGTTGGTCTTACATGCTCCATTATCTTACTACCTGTGCTTTGCAAATGCGTTAAAGGCCTATGCCGAGGCTTTTTTTAAAATGAAACATGAGAGTGCAATTCGGATAAGGCCTTGTTAATAGTAGTTAAGAAATAAACTCCGAGGGTGTTCTTAATACCGCGGTTCTTTCCCAAGGAGCAAAAGTTTTGATTATTTTCTTTTTTTTTTCTCTTTTCTTTTGTTTTTGTGTCAAATCGGGTTGGTGTTTCCCTATGATAGATCGAGTCCATATTTGCTTATCTCGAAATGGGTCCCACTGACTTTCCATGACATCCAATCCTAGTGAACCCCTTTTGAGCTTTTGAACGTTCTATGGCACCTTGTAATACCTTTACCTTTTTGGAAACTCTATTTTGGAACCCATCCTCCCTAATTTCTTAAAAATGAAATGTAGGCTAAAAGCCTAAGTTTGGGGGGGAAACAAAATACAACATATGCAAATGCCTAAGTTTGGGGGTGCATGTGATCAAATAAGGGGAAGAAAAGAAGTGCACTTCAAGTGCAAGGTAGCACCTTAATTTCATATTGCAAAATTGCTCCGAAAGATCAATCCAATGAGCAAATTGAAAAACAAATATAGGTGCTACCAAGTGAAGGTGGTATAAGGAGTTTGAATGATCACGAGTGAAAAAGAGAAATCTTGGGTGTGTGAGGGAGGAATAAGGTGAAGTTGAAATTGAAAAATGTGAGCGGTGTTCAAAATGAGAAGAAAGAGGATTAGGGAGGGGTACTCACTTGAACCAAATGATATCCTCACCTTAGCCCTAGCCAACATTGCATCTCGCAAGTCCTTGGTGATTCTGATCTTGGCTACCCTACATTAGTGGCGGTATACATGAAGGGCAAGCCTATGGTTTGACACGTATGCACTTGAACTTCCTTGAGAGGGTGAGAGTCTTCTTTTGGTCTCCCATAATCTCGTGTTTTGTGAATTGAATGATTATGAGTGGGATTCTCTCTTGTAGTGAGTGGCATCATGCACTCGAATTGAAACATAGAGTCTCTATTTCAATTGAGGGGAATGAATGAGACAAGTTGTGTGGCGAATCTTGAGGCAAACCTTGACGGTCCATGCCAATGACTTGCGAAGCTTAAATATCTTGTTATTAATGGAAAAAATTCCCTTGATTTTGAATGAGAAATGATATCCTTTTGCAAAAGATTTTAAATTGATTAATTGCCTTGAATTTGTGGTGGTACAAATTGATATTAGCATAGTAGTTGAGTCATTTGTTTGAGTCTTTCGTTTATTCTTTTTCTTAATTTTTAGTGTAGAGTAGTCTTTTGTTCCTCCTTGTCGTATGAGTATCTTGCTTGAGTACAAGCAATAGTTAAAGTTTGGGGGTTTGATAAGTCGGTAATCTACTAACTTATTGAGCCTATATCCATGAATTATTGCTATGTTTTGAATAGATTTAGAGGTTCTTATGGCTTTTATTGATGTCGATGCAGGTACTTTTGATAGATAATGATAAATAAGGAAATGAACCCAAAAAAGCTAAAAAGAAGTGAAGTGTGAAGTGTCGGAAAAGCTGAAGATTCTGACTGAAGGTGCAGTGGTCGTGAGACATGCACATATCCTAAGGTGCAAACCGCACCTCCTTCGCACGGAGCTCCCAAAGATAGCTGAAGTCACTAGTTTAACTGAAGGCAGTGTGCGACACGCACATCACAACATGCAAACCGCACGTCGCGCTGCACACCTCTCAAATGGCAATTTTGTCCTAATTTTTAGTGACGTTTTAGGAAACTATAAAAGGCCTATTCAGGCACAATTGTAAATAACTTTTATCATTCTGAATATTTTGAAGAGTTTTTTGCTTGGAGACTAAGTTTTTTTCACCTCCATTGAGAAGTGGGTTTCAATCTAATTCTTTTGGTTAACACTTTTGTGCTCAAATTAAATCTAGAACTTGAGATTCAGCTCTAATGGAAGAGATTTTGAATTACCCAGGTGATATCTCTTTCTCTCTTACTATGAGTGGCTAAATTCTCTTGTCTAGGGTGTATTGATGATGGGTGCTTAAGAAATGAGTGTGGGTGTTATCTATTCTTGCTTATAATTGCTTAATCGACATGGGTCTAGTAATTTTACCAAGTTTTAATACTAAAATTTGTGGTTGCAAACATTAATTTTCATTACTTGACTATGTGATTTCTTGAGAAAGGATTTCATAGTTTTGGATGTGAAATTACTAGTGGAAACTTGGGATTCCACTCAGATTTGAGGCTAGAGATAGCTCTTATCATCGGATTCTCCAATTTAAGGGTCTAAGCTAGAGATAGTGTGACCTTCCCAAGCTAGATTGGTTGTTTATTAATCAAACCGATGATGCTCTAACCGAGATCATCAGATATAAGATTGTTGATCAAGAGATAAGCAAATCTTACCAATGACCAATGCTATTCATGTCATTAAGAGAGAATAGGTATGAATTGATAATCACCCTATCCCATAACCAAAGCCCCATCGAATATGCATCCCTAGTCGTCTAGTCAACTTGGTACACCCGCTTTAGTTTTATTGCTTTTTAAGTTTAATTGCAATTGTAGTGACAACATTCCCAATTACCCCATCCTTTTACTTGTTATTTTGGGCAATTACTCTCAGCTTGAACTCAATTTGTTACAATCTCTATTTAGCTATCCTAAGTCCCTTGGGTACGACCCCGACATCGTTGGGTTTATAAATTTTGCTTTGCTGCCCGATCACCGTGGCCTCCTACTTGGAGAGCATGATTTAATTGTTCATCAATTGCCAGGTAAAATAATAAGTAATTCAATGAGTGTCAGGGTTGAATCCACAGAGAACAATATGAAGTCTATCGATAAAATAAGGACTTAAAGCAACTTACTAGAGTCCAAGAATAATATATAACATGTTTTGGTTTTTTTTAAAGAAACTAGAACAAGGATAAAAGGAAGTCTTATAATGATAGGTTTTATCATTGACTTTCACCAAGCATGGATAACAAGAGAGATTTGGGTCTTGGGATTCATTTCACAAGGCTTGAACCCAATAATTGCATGGATCCGATTTAAGGGTTTTCATCATCCAGTAAATCATCCTTGCTTTCAGTTAGAATGCTGGCGTTGATAGTAGTCACACGTAGTCCTCCAATAGGGTTAATATAATATGAATATGCCTATTTTCTAGCAATCCTATATTGTATTCCCCTTTTATTCCACATTTCCTCGGAATAGATTTTCTCGACTATTTGACATCAAGTTTTCCATAAGAGAATTTCCCAATTACTTAATACTTCTAGTTCTCCTGGATGATAAGGCTTCGGACTTCTTACACATTCATATGATGTTTGGTTCACCATGTATCATGATTACATGTTTGGGTGGTACTTTCAAATGGGCGTTGCCGTTAGTAGTAGGTTTCAAAGCATTAGCATATCATGGAATTATTACTGCGGTTTGTATATGTTCCTGAGGTTGTGTGGTAGCCTGATTGGATGGGCTATTGTCACACTCCGATCCTGCACCCTTAATGTAACATGGTTCTTAGAGCTAAAAGTGACCCCAAGCTATCTCATGGTCTGGCATATACTAAACAATATGAATAATAAGGACTAAGCAAAAGCTAAACTAATTAAAAATAATAGTTTTAGAATTTAACTACAAATCTCTAAATTAATAGTAAGTCTGAAAAGTAAAACTAACTGAATAAGATGAAGTCTGACTCTATGTCTGAAAGCCTCTACCATTGATGACCTGCTAGGACAAGCCCTCAGCTAATCCTAAATATTTAAAACTGAAATAAACTAAAGAAAGCATCATAGAAGTCCATCGAGAGATTATGAGTAGTCACCACTAGTAGTCACTGAGGTGGTACTGGATCGTACTAGTTGAGACACTAAGACTGAGTGCCTGAATTTGCATCATGTTAGGATACAACACAAAAATTATGTGATCAGCACTTTGAATGTACTGAGCATGCGAGGTATGCAAGCTAAAAGATAACTAAGGATGGAAAAAACTAATAAGCTATTTTAAACTGTAAACTGAATCTGTGATACAAGTCCCCAAACATGAGATGCATAAAAATCTGAAATGTAGAAATATTCTAAAAAGGCATCATAAAAATAATAAAGCTGATCTAAGGGTAAAGTACATATCTACTGAGTCTAAATCTTTAGGAGAGTCTATTAACCGACATGAATCACGTGAGCTAAACGTGGAGTCTGATGTATATGCCCCATCAAGAGAACCTAATATACCTTGTCAAGGTATAGAGACATAACTGTCATGATCACTAATTTGAGGCTCAACTGAAGGGCTAAGTAGACCTACAGTGGAATGTAGTTCTGGGACTTTGGGTGAAACAGGGGACTTATTCAAACTCAGTGCTAAGTACTGCTCCCAAACTAAATACTGATAGCTCATTTAAAACTAAAATTCTGAAAGTTGGGTCAGAACTTAACTAGTCTAAAACCATTTTTAGAAAAAGTTGTAGACTGCAAATTTACTATGTTCTGTTTAAAACTGAATGCTAATATCCTCAGCTAAATTCTAAAGAAAGCCAATTCATGTGAATATACTATAATTTCAGGCTTAATGCTTGTCTTCTCAAATTCCTATAAAAGTCCATGCAAATTATTGAAAATATGATATAAATCATTAAAATAAGATATAAATTGTGTAGTAATCGTAGGACTAAGTTCTGTAAAAATATTCATGATAGGGTAAGAACCCTAGTTTCACAAAACCATAAAATCAATATAGAAGTCTAAGGTTTTGGGAATAAAGGCAAACTAAACCCTTACTAAATACCCACATAACTGGTAGTAGCAGAATATTTAACTAGAACTGAAGTTTGAAGCTTTGGAGAAGAAAGTCTTAAGCCTGGAGTCTGATATAGCATTTTTTTTCTAAACTTTAAGTAGTGAGAATGAGGGGATAATTGACTAAGTCTGAATAAACCCCCCTCTAATTAGCTTAATATGACTTAGTATAGCATTTACCAAAAAAAACCCTAATTAATTCACAGAAAATTGCAAATTTTGTTTTGCAGAACGGGCCATCCAACGGCTTATGGGACCCACTATGGGTTATGGTATAGGCCATCGAGTTAGAATGTATTGGTTGGTCCTCTGGATGAATCCCATGATTGAGTCTCAATACTCGTGGTACGTACCACGGCTCGTGGCTTTGATCGTTGGGCTTAAAGAGATTGGGTGGTCCTCTAGAGTATTCCCACGGTTGGCCTCTATATCTCATGAACTTCCACATGGCTCATGTGACAGCTCGTGGAGATGGAAGCCACTGACACAGTTTGCACAGTTTGGCTCATGGAGAGTGCACTAGCTTATGGAGCTGTAATCTAGCGACACAGCTTCCACGGCAAGACTCGGCGCTCGTGGGACCTCCCATTGCCCTTGCCGCTGCCTGTGGAGCTTAAATTTTATAGTAAGCTAGCTTAAGTACTGGTCTAAATTCTAGTTCAAATTCCAAGTTGTTGCAATATATTCCTCTTAGGATTATTCATCCTCGAATGAAAGCTAAGTAAGCTAAGTTTGGAGGGAAAGAGCTGCAATCCCACCACTTAAATTCTAAGATCTAAAGCACTAAAACAAATACTAATTTCTAATTGAAATATATCTAAAATGGAATCATGAGACATGCATTCATACTGATAGCATTAGAACAACTGTTGGGAAAATACTAAGGAGGAACCTGGGAATAGTGAAGAGGAAACTATTTCCTTAAGTTGGAGCTGAATCGAATGGAAATAGGTGAGGGTACAAGGACATCATAGCTGCTCCTGCTTTCCAAGTAGCTCCCTCAATTGTCTAGTTCCTCCAAAGAACTTTCACTGAAGTGACTTCTTTATTTCTCAACTTATGAACTTGACGGTCAAGAATCTCAACTGGAACCTGATAAGTGGTTAATATACCACTTATATGTATCTCTTTTCTTATGTGTTTGCATTTTCTAATGGTGATATGAGACTACTAATGGAGTGTTTTAGTTATATTTTAGGTGATTCTTATTTATGCATAGAATTTATGCATATCTTATATGTGCCCAGTCGGGCTATGATACCTATTAGGTACCTTATGCTTCGCATTTGGTGCTCATACTACACTTTGCATCTTCTGGTGCAGATCCTAGTGTGGGCCATCACTGTTAGCTCATGATGACTCATGCGAGGAGCTGCTTTTGTGATATTCTAGACTGAGGGTGATCTCTTGGTGACCGGAGCTTAGCTTTTAGTTATCTTTTGATTATGTACTCTATTTCTACTAGGAGACAACTTTGTATATATTATTTTGTACCCTTGTACTCCCTATGTAGATCCGGCTTTTATACACTATGATACAATATTTTGGGTTTGGTTTAAATTCCGCATTGTATATATTACTCCTGTTATCTATTTTCTTTATCTTGTTCCCTT
The DNA here is from genome assembly GCA_003996215.1 of Jaltomata sinuosa. Classification (NCBI taxonomy): domain Eukaryota; kingdom Viridiplantae; phylum Streptophyta; class Magnoliopsida; order Solanales; family Solanaceae; genus Jaltomata; species Jaltomata sinuosa. Next base: position 132,806 of record QJPP01002248.1, read on the forward strand.
ATTTTTGCTTATTAAACTGTTCTTCCATTTTAGTTGATAGAATGTGGCCCATTACTAACCATTTTGGGCTATGAGGATTGGTTTGCTTACTATAGGGTTGTAGGTGTCATCATAATCGAGAAATTAGGTCATGACAGCTTGGTATCAGAGCCCTAGGCTCACCGGTGTGATTGATATAAGATCCAAGGTCTAGTAGAGTCCTGTGGATCGGGGCAGAGACGTTTATACTCAATCTTCGGGAGGCTGTAGTGACATCTTAGGAAAGTGTACTTTTCTTGTTCTCTCTCGTGTGTAGTATCGTTGAAAGTTTTTGGAAATCTCACTTATTCTAGGTCATTCTTCCACAGATTGTTCGTACGAGATCTTCAGCTTCTGACAGAGAAGAGCCTCCTTCCCCTGCACCTTTGACTCCAGCTAGGGGTCAGGGTGGTCGCAAGGGTAGAGGTAGAGGTTGTCCCAGAGTAGTAGCATCAGCTAGAGCTGCTAGAGTTGAGATAGAGCCCGAGTTGGACTATGATCCAAAGTTCACTCCAGAGCAACAACATATGAGCCCGCGGATAGCTCAGGTACCACTAGCTCCAGTGCCAGTTCCATTACCAGTTTCTATGCTAGCTTAAGCCCCAGCTCAGTCGTCAGATATTCGGGGTTTACTACTTTAGTTATTGGGTATGATTGGAGAGATACCTTTTGAGGTAGCACATACATCCACTCAGGGGGCAGCCCTGGGTGTTCAGAGTTTAGGAGTGCAGCCTGCTATTGTGGCTCCCCGTGCTAAGGTTACTCCGTTTCCAGCGGTTGCCCTTCCTCTTTCTCCTTTTCCAGCTATGATAGATGGGGAGCAGAAGGCCTTGAGTAGATTTCTTAGACTGGCACCACCGAGGTTTGCTAGTACACCGAGTCAGGACCCACATGATTTTATCACTACTTGTGAGGAGATGTTTCATCAATTGGGGTTATTAGAGACTTACGGGGTTTGCTATACTACATAATAGATAGATGGCCCAACGATATTATGGTGGATGGCACAGGTTGCTTGTAAATCTTCTACATTGACTCCTTTGACCTGGTCTGAGTTATATGAGGTCTTTATGGCCAAGTTCCTGTCTAGACTGATCGTGGGCGTCGCAAAGAGCAGTTTACTTAGCTTATGTAGGGATCTATGACTATATCTGAGTATGAGACCCGTTTTCATCAGTTAGCACCATTTGGAGCTATGATCATTCCTACTGAGCCAGACAGGATTCACAGGTTTGTTTGGGGATTGAGGTCGGAGTTTAGGGAGCCAACCAAGATATTGGTTGTTGATGGTAGATCATTTCAGGCCATTGGATATTATGCTTGCACCGTAGAGGATTTGCATCATTATGACCCTGGGGCCAAAGATAAGAGACCTCGACATCAGGGTGGCTACAGTGGTTCCCATCAGGGGTTTAGAAGTTTAGGCTAGTGGGGCTGAGGTTATCAGCCACAAAAGCATCTAGGTCAGTCAAGCCAATTGGTTTAGGCTTCGCTTTAGACTACGGGTGGTACTAAGTTTGAGTAGGGTCAGGGTAGCCATTAGGGCCATAGAGGTCAGTCTTTGAGGGGTGTATCTTCAGGGGCATCAGTTCGTGGTGTCCATTTAGGTTCTACTGGTCCATCTCGACACTTTTGGCCGTCAAGACCCTGTTATGAGGATGGGGTTGTGGGTCACTATGCGAGAGATTGCCCCCAGAGAGGTACAGTTCATCCAGCCGCTCCATTGGCCGAGCCATTACTAGAAGTTAAACCCCCGACTAAAGGGGTGGTAGTTAGACTAGAGGGGGTGTGCTATGTGGTAGACCAGGTGGTAGGGATAGTGGTCGGGCAGGTAGAGGTCGTCATCAGTTTTATGCGGTCCCTGGGAGTCCAGAGGTAGAGGCCTCGGATGCCGTGATCACAAGTATGATTTCTGTATGTTGTTGGTCTGCTATAACTTTATTTGATCTTGGATCCATTTATTCGTATGTATCTGCCTACTTTCTGCCTTGTTTGGGGTTTTCTAGTGAGCAGTAGGAGATTCTTTAGTAGTGGATCGGATTGTGAGATCTTGTGTGTTATTTGTTTGTGATTTGGAGACTTGGGGTGATTTGATGATCTTTGATATGCTATATTTTGATGTGATACTAGGTATGGACATGTTATCCCCTCACCATGCGGTTTTGAATTGTTATGCCAAGACCATTACCATAGCTGTGCCCGGTGTATCCCTGGTTTTGTGGCAGGGTTCTGTTAGCCATGCACTGTCTGGGATTATCTCATGTCTTCGAGCTAAGAAAATGATTTCCCATGGATGTTTAGCTTATCTAGCATATGTCCGAGATGCTAGTGCTGACCCTACGTCTCTTGAGTCCATTCCTGTGGTTAGAGAATTTCTAAATGTGTTCCCTACCGACCTACCAAGCCTTTCACCTGAGAGAGATATTGATTTTGCCATTGAGTTAGATCCAGGCACTAGGCCCATTTCTATTCCTCTCTACCGTATGGCTCCTGCTGAGTTGAGAGAGTTTAAAGAGCAGCTCTAAGATTTGTTAGCTAAGGGGTTCATTAGACCGAGTGTATCTCCTTGGGGTGCTCCTTTTCTCTTCATGAAGAAGAAGGATGGGTCGATGCAGACGTGTATTGATTACCGACAGTTGAATTAGGTGATAGTGAAGAATAGGTATCCGATGCCGAGGATTGATGACTTATTTGATCGGCTTCAGGGTTTAGCCGTGTTTTAAAAGATCGATTTGAGGTCCGGCTACCATCAGTTGAGGATTAGGGTAGAGGACATCCCTAAGAAATCATTCAGGACATATTATGGCAATTATGAGTTCCTGGTGATGTATTTTGGGTTGACTAATGACCCCACAACCTTTATAGGTTTGATGCATAGGGTGCTTAGACCGTACTTGGATATGTTCATGATAGTCTTCATTGATGACATTTTGATATACTCGAGGAGTAGGGACAAGTATGAGCAGCACTTGAGGATTGTACTTCAGACTTTGAGAGACTATCAGCTTTATGCCAAGTTCACAAAGTGCGAGTTTTGGCTTGAGGCAGTTGCATTCCTAGGGCACGTGGTGTCTAAGGATCTGATTAGAGTTGATCCGGGTAAGGTTATCGCGGTTCATGATTGGCTGAGACCTACTACTCCTACAAAGGTTCGCATCTTTGTTTGTTTAGACGGGTACTACAGATGGTTCATTAAGGGATTTTCTTCCATAGCAGCACCCTTGACTATGTTGACTAGGAAGGACATTCCATTTCAGTGGTCGGATCGGTGCGACGATAGCTTCCTGAGGCTTAAGACCTTATTGACTTCAGCTCTAATTTTGACTTTACTGGTTGGGGGTCAGAGTTTCTCTGTGTATTGTCATGCTTCAAGGGATTGTCTTGGTTGTGCGTTGATGCAGCAGGGTCAAGTGATAGCATATGTGTTGAGACAACTGAAGGTTCACGAGCTTAACCACCCCACTCACGACTTAGAGTTGGCGGTGGTAGTCTTCGCACTCAAGATCTGGAGGAACTACTTATATGGAGTCCATTGTGAGATATTCACCGATCACCATAGTCTTCAGTATATTACAAGTCAGCGAGAGCTGAACTCGAGGTAGAGGAGATGGATTGAGCTACTGATGTACTACAATTTCACTATTCTATACCATCCGGGCAAGGCAAATATGGTAGCGGATTCCTTGAGTCTGAAGGCAGTGAGTATGGGCAGCCTAGCTTAACTTTCAGTTTCTGAGCAAAACTGTTTTCCTTGGAAATCTAGTCATTGGCTAACCGCTTAGTTAGGCTTGACTTGTCAGATCCTAGCAGAGTTATTGCCAGTGTTGATGTTCATTCTACTCTAGTGGATCAGATTCAGAGCCGACAGTTTGAGGACCAGAGTTTGTGTGACCTTCGTGATCAGGTAGTTCGGGGTGAGGCCATCCGGGCTACTTTTGGGTTCTGATGGTATTCTGAGGTTTGACAATCAATTTTATGTTCCTAGGGTTGGTCATTTGATTCAGTTGATACTCCATGAGGCGTATTATTCTAGATACTCCATTCATCCTGGCATGGAGAAGATGTATAGAGATTTGAGATAGCTTCACTGGTGGTGTGGTATGAAGTGGGATATGGCAGAGTTCGTATCTCGGTGCTTGAAGTGTCAGCAAGTTAAGTTGGAGAACATGAAACCGGGTGTCTTGATGCAGTAACTTCCCATTCCTGAGTAGAAGTGGGAAGGTACTACCATGGACTTCGTTGTTGGTTTGCCTCATACTTCTCGGGGGTTTGATACTATTTGGGTGATAGTTGATAGGCTGACTAAGTCAGTATATTTCTTTCCGGTTCAGACTTCTTATGGTGCAGAGAGGTTAGCCTAGATCTACTTTCCTGAGATTGTTCGGTTGCACGGGGTCCCATCTTCTATCATTTCAGACTACGACACTCAGTTCACATCTCAGTTCTGGAGGGCTATTTAGCGAGATTTGGGTATAGAGGTTCAGCTTAGTACTGCTTTCCACCCTCAGACAGATGGCTAGTCCGAGAGGACTATCCAGGTCTTGGAGGACATGCTTCAGGCCTGCATTCTTAACTTTGGAGGTTCATGGGATCAGTTTGTGCCATTAGCTGAGTTTTCTTATAATAATAGTTTTCATTCGAGCATTGGCATGGCACCTTTTGAGGCTTTGTAGGGTAGGCATTGTAGATTATCGATTGGTTGGTTTGATGGGTTAGAGTCCAGATCGCAGGGTACAAAATTTCTTAGAGATTCCTTGGATCGAGTCCGTTTGATTCAGGATAGACTTAGAGTGGCCCAGAGTAGGCAGAAGAGCTACACTAATCATAGACTTCATGCCTTGGAGTTCAATGTTGGTCACTTGGTTTTCCTTTGAGTATCACCCGTAAAGGGCGTGATAAGATTTGGTTGGCGGGGCAAGCTTAGCCCCAGGTTTATTGGGCCATTTGAGATTCTACCGAAGGTTGGTAGTGTTTCCTACATGTTAGCTTTGCCTTCGATGTTTGCAACTGTTCATCCAATTTTTTATGTCTTAATGTTGCACCTGTATATGCCAGATGAGTTTCATATGTTGCATTGGGATTTGGTTCAGTTGGATGAGAGTTTATCTTTTGTTGAAGAGCCGATAACTATTCCGGCTAGACACATCAGGAGATTGAGATCTAGAGAGATTCCGGTGGTGAAAGTTTAGTGGAACATCGTCAGGTTGAGGAGGCTAATTGGGAGACTGGGAATGAGTTGCGTGCTTAGTATCCGCAGTTGTTCGAGCTTTCAAGTACTCCCTTCTTCTTGACTTCTGAGGACAAAAGTCTTTTTAGTAGTGTATGTTGTGATGACCCTTCCGGTCGTCTTCATGTTTATGTATTCATCGTACTGTTAGAGCTCTCCTGTAGCGGCCCCAAGACATTTATGGCTTCTTTGGACCGATAGTTTGGTGCCCTGGTCGCTCGTTTGGTCATTTTGGCCATTTGCCTGTTTTAGAGCTTTAACTTAGAATATCATTGACTTTAGTCAACATTCTTAGCTAACATGCTCGAAATTAAATTCTGACAGTTTTGTTAGCTCTGTAGCATTGAGTTTGGTCTATTTGGACCTTCAGTTGAGTCCTGAGAACTTTCGGTGTGGGTTTTTGTGGTTTTCTCTATTTTCAGGCCATTTGGAGTTGAGAGTGTAACTTTGGGTTGCTTTTGATGATCGGAGTGTCGGATTTGAAATCCGACGATTCCATCAACTCTGGAATTTTGAGTTTTGGTTTGGTAGGTAGTTGGTTTGGGTTCTGGGTGAGCCGAGCTCATTTCGAGCCTTTGGGTTCTTATTCATTAGTGTTGACATGGGTCAACATTTATCCAAAAAGACCTCATATGGAAGTTTCATCGATTTTGTTGAGTCCGAAACGTCATTTCCACTCTATTAGCATTATTTATTTTTGAATAGAGGTTATGATTGTGCCCGGAACACCCCGTAGAGAACTTTAGTGCAGCTGGTTTTCTGCATTTGTAGGCCTACAGCGCCAATGGCCCCCAGGCAACACGATCGCGCTAGCCTGTGGTAGGCCTTGAGCGCCGATGGCGCTGGCCATTTTCCAGCTGCTATTTATTTCCCTGTTTTCATTTTTCCAGTACTTTGGCTTAACTTTTCCCAACTCTAATAACTTAAACACTCTCCCAAATTGCTCCAATATCAATCCTAGACTTGGGGAAATCCTTTGCTCTTAAATTATCCGTGGTTCTTTGATTCTTGGTAAGCTTTTTCCCCAACTTTCTTTCTTTTGTTTCCTCCAAAATCCACCATTGTTTCTCATACTCAAAGTTTGGAATTTGTTGTAATGGATGCCTCCTAGCTCTTTCATGGTCATGGGTGTGAAGGATTCTCCGTCTTGTCTTAAATTCCATCATTTTGGTAAGTAATTTTTGCCTAATTCACAATTCTCATTCTTAAATTCTAGCTTTTATCTTCACCTTGAGGGGGCTGTTTTGGCGCCCTTCTCTTGACCAATTGTGCTCAATTTTGGAGCATGTCGTCTTGGCATTGTGGTGGTCATCGTGCTCCTTTTCATTTTTTGTTTTGGGTTGTGGGCCCCACGATCCTGCTTTTGACTTGACTTTTGACCCGGCTATAATTGTAGCGTTATGGGTATCGTTAGACTTGCCTTGATGCATTATTTATGTTTTTGATAGTTTGATTATCGTTCTAGGTTTCTTAGAGTGATTCGGGCTTGGATTTCATTATCCCAGGAGCTTGTCATTGGACGACAAGTAGGTTACGATCTAAACTCCTGAGACTTAGTATATCGGATAAAATTGTACTAGCTGACATCCTTGAGTTGGGTTATTAGGTTGGTACCACAAGCCTTGACCGCTTTATTCATGTCCGCCTACTTTCCTTCCTCCGATGTTTATAGTACTTTCTTAATACGTTTTATTCACCCTTGTGATCCTGTGAGGCCTTGTTGACTTTGGAACATAGAAGGTGTGTTATTGGGAATGTCCACGAGTCCCGAACATAGAAATATCCTTCTAGGCTGGAAATGCTTGCTGAGTAGCTATGGGCCAGTGTAGGGCTGTTAGGTTGTTTGTGAGCCGTGGGCTGTTGATTTTGATTGAGCATGCCATTATTATGCATATAAAGGATTTTCTACTCGATTTTACTATGGTTTTGGCTTTGGGCCAACTATTTATGATTTCCAAACCTTGCATGGCCTCAGGGGCCCATTTTCGGGGGACTATAGGTAGACTCTTGTACTTTATCATTATACTATCCCATGCTACTGTTATAATTATGAGATTGTTTACTGCTAGGTTGTTAGTTTTTGGATTTGGGATTGATATGATTAGCTGGTTATTGATTTCTATTTTCCGAGCATATTTATCTTTACCCTTCTCTCCCTTCCCTTGTACTTGAGGTTACCAGCATACCGTCAACTTCTAAAACTTATTATGTATATATTGTTGTTGCAAGGATCCCAGGTCCGCCATTTCTTACTTTCACATGTGTCTGTTGTGTATATATTCTACCTGCTAGCATTGTATGTTGTTTCTGTTGTCTTCCCTCTGGGCTAGTTCTTGTGTACTGCTTCATTTATTTCTGTGACTACTTGTTTTTCTATTATGTATGTTACTACGCTTTTATCTTATATTTGCCAAGTCAGCCTATGATACCTACTGGGTACCTTATTCTTCGCATTTTGTGCTCATACTACACTCTACATCTTCTGGTGTAGTTCCTACTGTGGGCCATCACGCTTAGCTCGTGACGACTCATGCGAGCAGCTGCTTTTGTGATATTCTGGACTGAGGGTGAGCTCTTGGCGACCGAAGCTTACATTTTAGTTATCTTTTGATTATGTACTCTATTTCTACTCGGAGACAGCTTTTCATATATTGTTAAGGACCCTTGTATTCCTTATGTAGATCCAGCTCTTATACGCTATGATACCAGGTTTTGGGTTTGGTTTAGCTTCCGCATTTTATATATTACTCCTGTTATCTATTTTATTCATCTTGTTCCCTTGTTTCCGCTTATTAAATTGTTCTTCCACTTTAGTTGATAGAATGTGGCCCATTACTAACCGTTCCAAGATAAGGATATTGGTTCGCCTACTGAGGGGTTGTAGGTGCCATTATGACTTAGAAATCAGGTCATGACAAATATGGAATATTGGATTTGTTAACTCTTAACAGGAATTCAGTAGACTAATAACAAGTAACACCCTGCCTGTTCGAACATTTAAATTAACCCATCATTTTAAGGTTAGACTAAAAGTGCTTAATATTTTAGGAAGGATGTGGTCAGAGGTGTTTCAATCACTCAATGGTCATATATAATGTTTTAAAGTATAGCAAGTTACAAAATAAAAGTCAACAAAAGTTATCATAAGTTGCTTTAATAAATTCCCTGAAATTTGGTCAAATGTCTCGAAGCTTTTCTCCTAATATATAAAGAGTTAGAGGGACCCAACCTACAAAATCAAAGGTCTATGAGTCTAATTTCCAATTCACTAAATTGTTTGTCTATTAAACTTTAGAATAAAGAGATATTTGCATTTTTGTGAGATTTAATAAGCAAGCATGTGGAGGCAGCTCCAAAGACCCTAAGTCGGTGGTGCTTTATAAAATACCAAATTCTTCATTTTGTTTCCATAGAACTCGATTGAAACCCATATAACATCATAGCACAACCCTATAAATCCATCATGGATGTTAACATTCTTAGCCCAAAACCTTAATGGAAGTTGCTCTATGTTGCGAGCCCGTCATTATGGTATAGTTTTCCCATCAATTTTGGCTTTTTTGTTGTTACTGAAATGAGGAAGCTCATAGATTTTATCCTTCTCTACTGTTAGCATCTTTTTATTGGAGAGTTCTAAATCCTTGACCCATTCTTAATTAAGCCTTAGAATCGATTTTGCAAAAAACTTTATTATAATCGATATATTTGTCATGTTTTATTGTTATATATTGATTAAAGCTCTTGGTGGGTATTAATGGATATTACATGGAAGTAGATACATGTAAAACCCCAAAATTTCAAAGACCCAAACCATTTCCATTAGTGTAATGATCATTTCCTTAGTATGGTGAATGCTTTAAATGTGAATCATGTTCATGAAAAACCCTTAGCTCAAAGTTGAATCGAAAGCACCCCAACTGATTAAGTTTTCATATAAGATACAATTAGGGTCAACTTCAAACGATTATAACTCCTAGAATATGAAGAGTTAGGTGTCCTAGTACCCATAAAATTAAATATCTTTGAGTGTTCTTTCCAATGCCACTGACTGCGTATTAGTATGAGTTTAGAGTAAAAAGTTATCAGTGTTTTACTAAAATATATTTGTCTCTCAAAATGACAGACAATTACCATGGGAGGCATCCACGACTCATGGATCAAACCACAGACTGTGGATAGCATTCGTGGAAATCAATCCTTAAACTTGATTTTTCGCCGAAAAACCATAGGAGGGTTCCATGGGTCGTGAAACCCATTCATGAAAATCAGTCCAGGGTCCTAAAAAATTCCCAGGAACCACGACCCCATTCCACGGACTATGGTTCATTTTATGGGCCGTGGTTCATGCCTGTGGAACCCTGTGATGAGTCTTTTTTTTCAGCAGTCATTTAAGTATCCCAGGGGTATTTTAGAACCCCTACCCCATGTCTTTAAACACCAATAGAGGTTATTTTCTCAGCCTATTTTCCTCTGATTCTTACGATGAAACTTCAGAAAAACAAAAAAGTTCTCTAAAAGAAGAAAAATCTAAGGTTCATCCTCATGATCAAATCCTCCAAGTTCAGTTCAAGATTCTCCATTAAACAAGTATGTGGGATTTCAATGACGGCTTCCTTTCACCCTCATGCCCAAAGTTTCATATTTCAGTATGATTTTTACAAGTTATGATTCTAGGGTTCTTTCCCAAATAAGTCTTTTACTCAGAATTCGATCTCTTGATGATTCTACATGACTACTATCCTTGCTAGGATTATTTTTATATGAATTCCTGCGATTAGATTTCAAAATCCTAGATTTTAGAGGAAGCATATTCTAGCCTAATTTTACCCAACTATGCATATCTTTACAGAATTAAATTCCTTATGATACTATATATATTTCATATATGTTTAAGTGATATTGCATGATATTTTACAGATATTTTCTTAAAATCTTTGGAATTTAGATAAAACAGACTTAGCTTGGATTTACAGTACCTTCTGCATGAATTAGTTTTCTTTTCAAGAACTTAGTATGAAATTGTAGTATTTTCATATGAATTAACTTTTATTCAGAATTTAGCCTAATATACTATCACTCAGTTTTAAAGCATGAAATTACCTAGTTATCAACCTATAGCTTTTCAGAAAAATAGAATGCTTCTAGTCTTAGCATTATGTTTCATTCTCAAAAAGTCAGTATTTTGAACTATCTAGTATGTTAATTTATTTCTTTATTTATTGACTCAGTTGGGAGTAGTACTTAGCACCGAGCGGATGAGGCAATGAAGGCTCACCCATCAGTTTTGGCTGAGACCTTTAGTAGAAGTCTGTAAGTCCTAGAACTACGACGCTACTGTAGGTTATAAAGGGGTCACCCATCAGATTAGGCTTGATAACCTAGTCTTTTTTGGACATCAGATTAGTATATCCACGCTAGAAAATGTTTGTACTCTTGTCAAGGTATGAATACCCTCCTAGCCAGGTTTATAGGTTGGCTCCATAGTTAGCAGAATTTGGGGTATGTCAGTTAACAGTAGCTCCCACAGTTCAGGTTCATTATTGCATGACCTTGTATTCAGTTATTCAGTTTAGCTTTATTATGTTGCATGTTTATATACTTAGTCATTGCATCAACTTATTTCTTTCAGTTTGCATTCCGTACAATATATTAGTATTTTCAGCAATGCTTTCAGTATATACATATTTTCTCATGATTTCAAACTTAGTGCATTATCTCACATGCTCAGTATATTCATAGAACTAACCGCACACTTTCCTTGTGCTACATCATTTCATGATGTAGGTTTCAATTCTAGCTCCTAGGATCATAGTCAAATAGATCACAACTTCCAATTAGCAGGGAATGAGTTCTTCTTTTCCGAGAACTCCAGTCAATTTGGAGTTATAGAAGTCATTTCAGTTGTTATACATTGATTCGAGATAGTTGGGGGTCATGTCCCATCTAACTGTAGTTCATTTTTAGTAGAAGTTTCATAGACAGTCAGTTCGATAGCTACATAAGTTTTAAAATGTCTTTATATTTTAGTTATGCAAGTTTATTTTATCACAATATTCTTCAAGATCTCAACATATATTTTAGCTTTCGCATAATGGTTTTCAGTTTATATGTTTCTATTCAGTTGCTCATAAATTATGCCAGCATGATGGGTTAACTTGAGGCCACTTGTTATTCCAGGTCCCATGTTACATCCAGGGTGTAGGCTCGGGGCATGACAAACTTGGTATCAGAGCATAAAGTTCAAGTTTCCTAGGGTGTCTTTGAAGTTGTGTCTAGTAGAGTTCTGCTTATGGGTGTGTTGTGCACCACACTTATAATCAGGAGGCTACAAGGCATTTAGGAAATTTTTCCCTTCTTTCATACTCCAAATTGTGTAGTAAAATTATTCCTTAAGAAACGTATACAATTTTTTGCGTTAATCCAATTCCTCAAATTATGCATCTTAGAGGTGGTGAAACACTAAAGTTTAGATTTCTGTCAGTGAGATGCTCTTAGATAGAGTCATCAAAAATTTAAGAGACTACACAAGGGATTGAATGGAGCCCACTAGTACGTTAAAGTCTACCATATGAGCCTATAGTAGAATTTTCTCTCAGACCCCCTTCCAAAAAACTTTACTATGAATGGCTCCTTAGATAAAAGTGTGGTTCCCCTAGCATTTGGGTAGTACAATCACTCAAGATTTAATGTGAATTGAGATATTATGGGCGATTAGTAGCAGAATGACCCTAGAGCTAGGTGTATGAATTCACAAGTATAGTAGCTATAAGATTGGGATAGTCATAAACTGAAGTATGTAGCCATATTTATGTATCAATAAGGTGGGTATTGGGTTGATAAGTCCCTTGGCATTAAGGGAAGAGTAATAAGTTATGTGTAGGTTCCATGGTAGTAGGTAGAGAAAGAATGGTTGGTTAAGATGACTTAGAGCATATTTGAACTAGGTGAAGAAGATCCTTGAATGGTAGAAAGGTAGATTTGTATCCAGAGTAGTATGTTGTTGCACCATATTCAAAGATTTTATGGTGCTATGTGTGACTAGTTTAGAATTCTCAGGTTGCTTATTATGGATAAGGCTAGATGTATATTATATGGTGTTCTTAGAGATGAATTAAAGAGATTATAGATAGACGATATTGAGTACCTTAGTGTGGTTTGAATTCAGTTGATTATCGTTGATGTAATCTTAGAGATGTGATATTAGTAGACTAATAATATAAGGTCAGCTTGTAAATTGCTAAGTGTTAGAAGAAGTGGTTAGGTGCGCCAATAAGAGTATGAGTCCTTTAGTGATAACCTTAAGGGTAAAAAGGAACTAGGAGATGCCTCAGAAAAACACCTAGCAAGGGTTTAACATCTTCAGTTATAGCCTATAAGGGAGATTTTAGCATCCAAGAGTACAGTGACACCCCGACCTTACAAGAGTTAATTGATTATAGCCTTGTTTGAGAGAGAATTCCGCAGACTTAGAAGGATGACTTTTGAGCTAACGGGGAGATGATAGAATAATGAACTAAGTCGAGTCTTGTGACTCAACTAGTATAAAATTCTAGAAAGGGATATGATGATATGTTGATCCATTCTTATTCCATTAGATTTCCTAATACTTCAGTCAAGATGATACTATACTCAGACGTATTTGTGTCATATTTATGACTAAGTTCATGCACTTCATACAGATTCATGTCTATGCTCAGCTCCTAGAACAAACAAAAATTTCTTCAACTAGTGATTGCAGTCTTACTCTATGCTTCTATGAATTCTAGCTTTATGCCGCGAGACTCATTATTTATGTAGACTTATGCCTCATGGTATACTCAGTCCAGTCCTCAAAATGTGCCTTTATGGCTAATTAAACCATGTTGCGTCATGTATATGATCAGACTAGATGTCTTAAACAGTTCATGCTTATGATTTTCTTACTCTAACCATGCTTTATATGTCCAGTATGTGAGACACTCAGGCCTTTGCATTTGACTTCTTAGACCTCAACTTAAGTGGCTAGATCACGCTAAGTGTAAGACAAGACCGATCAGTATTCCTTCATCCGTGATGCTCATGCTCCCACCCTATTTCTTCAGTCATATAGGTTTATGTTGTCACATCTGTTAGTAGAGGAAGTTAAGTAGTATCCTAGATGGGAAGTACTAGATTTTTCCTCCTTTGGTGTCCCTTTGTAGAAGTTCTTGCAGTTATAGTTTCTATATATGTTGGGGAAGAGGATATGAGTCTCAAGTAGTGTTAGCTAGAAAGAATCCATAAGATGATCATAGTAATAGGCTTGAATGTCGTAATGAAATACATATGGGCCATTACTTTATGCGACTAGTGACCCATTGATTAGAGTTCAAGGTTAGTTGATTTTCGTGATAAGATGGAATATCATTCATAGGATATTACTCCAGATGCAAGAGATTTAGTCCAGATAGGCTTGAACGTGGTGAAAGCAGGTAGTTAGACTCAGACCTTAGCATCTATCAGTGTATTGATTAGAATTTTAGTTGCAAATAGTAAGTGTGGTATTCCGAGAAGTTGGTGTAGTTAAAAAGGGTGTTCCTAAGATTAAAAGCTATCAACCATATTATTTAAGGCGGGAATATTCTTGTTCTTACTCCCTGCCCAGGATGCTTATACCTTATGTCCTGTAGCTCAAAATAGCAAGATAGTAGACTCCTCATATCAGACCAGCTTAGACTTGCCAACAATCATTCCTAAGGACAGAAGGCTCTATGCTCAGTTTAGTCCATGATAAGAAGTTCAGCTTAGAAGAGAATAGTTTTCTTGTATAGTTATTCCTCTAAGTTTTACATTCCTTTCATTTACAACAATTTCTAAGAATGCGTTCGTTCTTTATGAGTTTCATATAAGTCCCTACTTTCAATCCAGACTAGTTATCATGTTGGATATTCAGTTTCATGTCCTATCGGTGTTCTTATGATCTCAATATGTATACATGCCTCATGAACCCAACTCAGTTCATATTTCAGTCAAAAATCAGTTACCATGTCAATACTCCAGCTTTTAAAACTCAGTTGGTGGGATTGCAGCTCTTTCCCTACCGCCTTAGCCTAGTTAGTCTTCATTCGAGGATGAATGATCCCAAAGGGGGAGATATTGTAACACCTCAAAAATTCTAAGCTAAAACCCAAACTATTTCCATGAGTGTAATGATCATTTTCCTAGTGTGGTGAGTGCTTTGGATGCGAATCATGTTCATAAAGAACCCCTAGCTCAAAGTTTAATTGAAAGCACCCCAACCGATTAAGTTTTCATGTAAGATGAAACTAGGGTCAACTTCAAACGATCATAACTTCTATAATATGAAGAGTTAGTGGCCTAGTACCCACCAAATTAAAGATCTTTGAGTCATCTTTCCAACACCACCAACCATGTATCATTTTACTAAAATGTGTTTATCTATCAACATGATAAACAATAACCACGGGAGGCATCCATGGCTCATGGATCAAACCACAGACCGTGGATTGCATCTGTGGAAATCAGTCCTGAAAATTTATTTTTCACCTAAAAACCAGGGAGGGTTAGGTCGTGGAATGATCCATGGGTCATGAAACCCACTCATGAGTCTAGGGTCCTGAAAAGTACCCAGGAATCACGACCTCCATTCCACAGACCGTGGCTCATTCTATGGGTCGTGGTTGATTCCCGTGGAACCCTTTGATGAGTATTTTTTTCATAAGTCATTTGTTTAAGTATCCCAGGGGTATTTTAGACTTTTCCTTTCCCTAGAACCCCTACCCCACGTCTTTAAACACAAATAGAGGTTATTTTCTAAGCCTATTTTCCTCTCATTCTTACAATGAAACTTCAGAACAACAAAAAGGTTCTCTAACCGAAGCAAAAACCTAGGGTTCATCCTCAAGATCAAATCCTCCAAGTTCAATTCAAGATTATACATTAAATAGGTATGTGGGATTTTAATGAGGGTTTCCTTTCACCCTCATGCCCAAAGTTTTAGATTTCAGTATGATTTTTACAAGTTATGATTCTAGGGTTCTTACCCAAACAAGTCTTTTACTCTGAATTTGGTCTCTTGATGATTATACAAGACTATTATCCTTGCTAGGATGATCTTTACATGAATTCCTGCAATTAGATTTTAAAACCCTAGATTTTAGAGGAAGCAAATTCTAGCCTAATTTTACCCAACTATGCATGTTTTTACAGATTTGAATTCCTTATGATACTATATATTTTTCATATATGTTTAAGTGATATTGCATGATATTTTACAGATATTTTCTTAAATCTTTGGAATTTAGGTAAAACAGACTTAGCTTGGATTTATATTACCTTCTGCATGAATTAGTTTTCTTTTCAAGAACTTAGTATGAAATTGTAGTATTTTAATATGAATTAACTTTTCTTCAGAATTTAGCCTAATATACTATCACTCAGTTTTAAAGCATGAAATTACCCAGTTATCAACCTATAGCTTTTCAGAAAAATAGAATGCTTCTAGTCTTAGCATTATGTTTCATTCTCAAAAAGTCAGTATTTTGAGCTATCCAGTATGTTAGTTTATTTATTTATTTATTGACTCAGTTGGGAGTAGTACTTAGCACCGAGCGGATGAGGCGATGAAGGCTCACCCATCAGTTTTGGCTGAGACCTTCAATAGAAGTTTATAAGTCCTAGAACTACAATGCCACCATAGGTTATAACGGGGTCACCCATCAGATTAGGCTTGACACCCTAGTCCTTTTTGGACATCAGATTAGTAGATCCAAGCCCGAAAATATTTGTACCCTTGGCAATGTATAAACACCCTCCCAACCAAGGTTACAGGTTGGCCCCATAGTTAGCTCAGCTTGGGGTATGTTAGTTAACAGTAGCTCCCACAGTTCATATTCATTATTGTATGACCTTGTATTCTGTTATTCAGTTTAGTATTATACAGTTACATGTTTATATACTTGGTCATTACATCAACTTATATCGTTCAATTTGCATGCTCTATAATATATCAATATTTTCAACCATGCTTTAAATATATACATGTTTTCTCATGATTTTAAAGTTAGTGCATTATCTCACATGCTTAGTACATTCAAAGTACTGACCACATACTTTCCTTGTGTTGTATCATTTCATGATGTAGGTTTCATGGCTAGCTCCTAGGATTATGGTCAGACAGATCACAGCTTCCCATCACCAGTGAATGAGTCCTCTTTTTTTAGGAACTCAAGTCAGTTAGTAGTTATAGAAGTCATTTCAGTTGTTATACATTATTTAGAGATAGTTTTCGGTTATGTACCAGCTAACAGTTGTTCAGTTTTAGTAGAGGCTTCATAGAGAGTTAGTTAGATAGTTGTATTAGTTTTAAATGTCTTTATATTTCAGTTATATAAGTTTATTTTATTACATTACTCTTTAAGAGCTCAACATATATTTTAGCTTTTGCATAATGTTTTTCAGTTTATATGTTTCTATTCAGTTGCTCATGAATTATGCTAACATGAAGGGTTAACTTGGGGCTACTTGTGTTTCCAGGTCCTTGTTACATACAGGATGTAGGATCAGGGCATGACAATACAGGAGGTCACAAGCTAGATTTTTATTGATGCTAAGAAATTGGCATAAGGTATGTTAAGTCTATCATTTCTTCTTGGTATGATTCTTAAGAGCATACAAGTGATATGGCTAGTATATTATAGAAAAGCTATTTATAGTCATAGTGGTTAATTATGTTGGCTGTCTAAGTAGATATATTTATCTCTTGTTGGGACTTTTATTCTATAGATAGGGACCTCGTGCCAGACCCGACTTAGATTACTTATATATATCATTTGTAGTTTATCTTATTCATCTTTAGGGCTGCTTACGTACTATAATGCCTTAGGCTATTTGTTTTTTTTGTCTCCCTCAGGGCTATTGTGGTTAACTATAGGAATTTTACTTGCGCCTCCAGGGCTATATGTAGGTTTCCTAAGGGACTATTGAATTTTATTAAAGCATATGGACTATTTTGATTGCCTAAGGGGCTATAATAAAGTCTATTCACTCGTGGTATATAATGTTTGCATAAAAAGGCTAAATTGAGGCTTACGAGCCAAAGAGATGACTTAAGAGATATATGATGTTCCTTAAGGTCTTGAGATAAAGTGCCTATGGGGATAGATATGTTGCCTATGGGATATATACATATGCATAAGCCTTGTGTGCTCAAATATAGATACAAGAGCTTTGTGTTCTCAAATATAAATGTGAAGTGCCTTCAGCGCTAAATATACAATTGCCTTTGGGGCCATACATATATCATGTCTTTCAAGCTATGCAGTTGCTTAGGGCTATACATATTCCTTTTAGGACTATTGTATTTCTGTTAGGGCCACATAGATTGCCTACAAGTTTATGCGATGTCTTATAGGTCTATATAGATTTATGTGGAACCTTCTAAGCTTATGGGGGCTCAGTTAGGTTATATTGATTTCTATTTATTACATTCCAAGCTTATGAGGTCTCAGTTAGGTTATTGTTTGATTATTATTGTATAATTTATATTGGAGCAATTAGGCTATATTATGACAATTCTTGATCTACTTCCTTCAGTACTCCATTAATTGATATATTAGTTAGCCTAATTTGGGTGAACTATTCATTTATTTATGGGTTTGAGGTTTAATCCATGAGTAGGTAAGTGTTTTTTTTCTAACCTCTAACTCTTTATATGACTATTTACAGTACTTTATATATCATTAAGCTATTTATAGATTCAGGAGCAAGTAGGTGAACTCAGAATATTCTTGGCCCCTTCTCTATACTTACATTTAGTACTTTATGATACATGCTACGTTATTATTGCCTTGGATACTCGATACATTATTTTGTACTGACTCCCTGAGCCTGGGGGAACTGCTGTCATGCCTACAGGTCCTAAAAGATAGGTATAAAGTCCCTCTATGTAGTATTGACAAGTTCCAACAGATTGGCTAGCTCTACTTCTTTCAGAGTTACTAGATTTAAAGGTTTGTTAGTCTTTTGATGTAGATAGTTGATGGGCAGGTCAAAGCCCTATCCTATCAAAGTTTATTACTCTTAGAGGCTTGCAGACTTTGAATTGTATATGTGTGCATTATCGGACGTGTTGGCCTTGCTGCTTTGTCCTTTTAGCATAGCAACCTTTCAACCTTTATCATATATATGTATATGAGTTCATTTTATATGTTTTTAGATATGACGATGGCCTTGATGGACTGCACATGATTTAATTTTTATCTACATAAATTTTTGGGGTTAGCTATGTTTATTATATAGTATGTTGATAGGGGCCTTGCTAGTCAAGATTTTTTTAAGCCGTGATATACTTATTTGTTTTCTTGATTTTATGGATGGTTTTATGTTGGTAGCATAGTTGTCCAACAAGGGTCAGTTCATGTCTAAGCTGGTATGAGGTGTCAATTTTATCTCTGAGTTAGGGCGTGATAAACTTGCTATCAGAACAACATCATATCCTAGGGATTCTACAAGTTGTATCTAGTAGAGTCTTGCCTATGGGTGTGTTATACACCACACACCCATAACCAAGACTCTACTAGACACATATTTTGAATGGTTACTATACCTGAGTCTTTGCTTGCCCTTTAAGGGTTAACGATTTGCAAATCACTTGGGCAACAATTTTTTTGTCTATAATTTCCATATTATGTGAAACCTTGAGTACATGCCACTTGTTTTATATAGAGTCTGTTAATCTTCTACCTCTTATGTGAGTTACTGATATATATAGGCACTTCTCTTTACATGAACTTTATAGCAATGATTTCTTATAAAAAGTTTAATAATACTTGTCATAATTATTCATTTGTATGATTGAGCATGTGTTTGAATGGTTACTCTACCTGAGTCTTTGCATTTGATATTATAAGCATGATCAGTATTCTTGATTATTTTCAAGAATGTTAACTTGAAATTGTATAAGTGTTTATAGCTTCTAAGGTTGTAAAAAGGAAGTACATGAGGAACTAGCTGCTAGGTTACTACAGTACCTATTACTTCATACTATTTTACGGGTCAAGTTCATGAGGTCTCTTTAGCTTTGAGTCCTCCCTAAAAGGTGGGTCATGAGAGTTTATTTTATAAGAGTCTTATATGATAGTGGTAGATGCCTTGTGGCAACAGTTCATATCCTTTAGGTGATTAAGGTATGTTATTGCTTTGCATTGCTGTTGCATAAGAGGAAGGCTTTCATGAAGTACTTTAAAGTCTTCTCAAGATCATTTGATTTTTCCTTGGGACTGGTATCATAGGTTTCATATACAAGCCATTTTATTAGAAATACATTCCTTGTGATCAGAAACCCATATGTGATCCTCAACCCACTTAGTTGATCTTTCTACGGGGGCAACTGGTCTTCTGAGGATAGGTCTTATTGCTGGTCAATTGAGTTTTATTTGTTAGCCATAACGCTTAGCTGTTGGCTTGTCAAAAAATTTGTTTATCAATTTTTAAGATTAAGTTACTACTCAGGGGTCTACTTGATTATGGAGCCAAATTTATTCATGTGTCACTATGATATGTGATAAGTCGGTAATCTACCAACTTATTGAGCCTAAATCCATGAATTATTGCTATATTTTGAATAGATTTGGAGGTTCTTATGGTCTTTATTGATGTCTATGCAGGTACTTTTGATTAGTGATGAAAAATAAGAAAATGGACCCAAAAAGAGCTCAAAAGGAGTGAAGTGTGGAAGGACCAGAAAAGATGGAGATTCTGGCCTGAAATGCGGTGCCCGTGCGACACGTACAAGTCGTGGTGCGGAATGGACCTTTGCCGCATGGATATGCAAAATTCACTGAAACATCTACCAAGGGGTGCGGTCGTTGTGCGATGCGTACAACCCAAGGTATGAACCGCACTTCCTTCACACGAAGCCTCTAAAATGAGCTGAAGTCACTGGTCTAACTTAAGATAATGTGCGACGCGAATATCATGACATGCAAACCACACGTCGTATCACACATCACCCGAAGGGAAATTTTATGCTGAATTTTTAATGACGATTTGGGATACTATAAAAGGCTAATTTAGGTACATTTGTAAATATTTTGTCCTGAATATTTTGAAGAGTTTTTTACTTTGAGAACAAGTTTTCCTATCCAAAGAGAGGAGTGTTTGAATCCATTCTCTTGGTTAACCATTTGTGTACTCAATTGAGCTTAGAACTTGAAATTCAGCTTTAATGAAGAGGATTTTGACTTACCCATTTGGTATATCTCTCTCCTCTGCTATGAGTGGCTAATTTCAATTGTCTAGGGGTGTGTTGACGATGGGTGCTTGACAAATGGGTGTGAGTGTTATTAATTCTCATTTATAATTGCTTATTTGACACGGATCTAGTAGTTTTACCAAGTTTTAATCCTAAAATTGGTGGTTGCAAACATTAATTTTTATTACTTGACTATGTGATTACTTGAAATAGGACATCATGGTTTCAAAAGTGAGATTACTAGTGGGAACTTTGGACTCCATTCTGATTTGAGGCTAGAAATAGCTCATATTGACGGAATCGCCCATTTAAGGGTCTAAGCTAGAGATAGTGTGACCTCCCCAAGCTAGATATTTGTTGTTTGTTGATTTCACCGATAATGCTCTAACTGAGATTATCAGATATATGGTTGTTTATCGAGAGACAAACAACCATACCTATAACCAATGCTACTTATGTCAATAAGTGATAATGAATGCGAATTGATGATCACCCTATCCCACAACTAAAGCCCCATTGGATACACATCCCTAGTTGCCTACTCAATTTGGTACACCCTCTTTGTATATTTGCTTTATTTATGAATTGCGATTGTAGTGATAGAATCCCAATTCCCCCAAGCTTTTACTTTTGTGTTTTGAACATTTACTCTCCTTGTGAACTCATTTTGATACAATCTTTATATAGCTAGCATCAAGTCTCTGTGGGTACGACATCGACACATGTTGGGTACTTATAAATATGTTTTGCTTGACAATCGTCGTGCCTCAATATTTGGGGAGTATGATAAGGAGAAAAACTCATCGAGGAAGGAATTCTTTCCCATTCTTGGTACTGATTACTAAGCTTTATGCTAAGGCGGATGTCCCAATCCTCAGTTGTGATAAATTCACTAATGCTATTGGGACCATTGACCTGGACAAGAAAATAGACAGGGACTCCCCCAAATTTAAGAGGCAAAGGACTGAGCAGTTGGGGGAAGTTGACAGTGATGAGCTTGCTGCTAGAGTAGCTACATCATCTCCCTCCCTATCTACTTCTGAGGCACGTACACATACCCCCGCTGCCTCAACGACCAAAAGTTGCCTTCAATACATAGTGGACAAAACTCATAGCCATGAGTTGCAGCTTGCTGACCTAACTACTAAACTACCCGGTATGATCAACAAATGTCACGCCCTGAGCCTACCCCTAGACGTAACACGGGCCCAGGATCATAGTGTCCTCAAAACATAAGAACAAAAGCTTAGCTGAAGTAATGAGCAACTTAACCTGTTTATAAAATATAAGTAAAAATTACAATCTGAATACAACTGAACTTCTGACTCTATGTCTGAAAGCCTCTACTACTGGCGAGTTATTGGGACAGGCCCCCAACTAACTCTAAATATCAAATTACTGGGTACACAAACTAAATGCTGAAATGAAACCAAATATCCAAGCCCTCAAAGGAGGAGGACTCACCAAGATGACTGGGTGTGCTGTTGATCTACTAGCCGCGGGCTGGGGAGCGGGCTATAAAATCTACATCATAATAGGATGCAACAAAAAGGAGTATGCGTTAGTACTATATGATGTACTGAGTATGAGAGATATGCATATGTCATGACAAAATATACTTGAATGCGTGCTTAAAACTGATATCATGCACATGTCAAAGTAAAGCATGCTTAAATCGTAACCAAAACTGAAGTCGTATAGTGATAGTAAAATCTGTAATAAAATGACTCAATACAATATCATAAGTTGGAAACACCTTTAGAATCATAGTAATAATAGAAGTTCTTAAATCTTAACGCAAAGAGTCAATGCACTTAAAACCTGAAACTATTTCTGTGGGACGTTCTCAAACAGACATAGACCATGTGAGCTACATGGAATTCGATGTATACGCCCCATTGAAAGGACCCAATATACCTTTCCAGGATATAGAGGCATGACTATGGTGTGATCACTAAATCTGATGCCCAACAGAGGGGACTTAAACCTATGGGGGAACGTAGTTCTAGGACTAAGGGTACTCTCAGCCTGTCCAACTCGTTGCTAAAGACTACTCCCAAACCATATATATAGATGATATAATACTAGGGAATATCTGATGCCAAATCTGATCATAACTAATGACATATCTGATGTCATATCTGTTTGAAAGCATAAAGACATATCTGATGTTAAATCTTTTTGGAAGCATAAAGACATATCTAATCTCATGCAATATAAATTCATGAGTCTTAGAGCTTAGCATAGCCATCATTCAAAATATACTTTCCTTTCTAAAATCATATCTTGAAGAATTAGACATGCAATTTCATGAAAATAGAGGTCATATTATCTAAACATACCACTTTTACTTGAAGACATGTAATTCAATGAAATCATGCTAGAATTCATCCTCAACATATGGGTCTTTGAAAACACTTAATATATCTCAAAAAAATCATGGGTGATGAATGAGAAACCATAAACTGATACTTTAAAACTGAACCTATAAGTTCTCCCCAATTTGGGTAAGAACCCCACTTTCATAAATTGGACAAGGATTAGCCATAAACTCATGAATAGGAAACCACTTACAAAAATCCATGTAGAATCATGTAATTTATAGTTAGAATTCATAGAAGAATCATGAGGAAACAATTTTTAGAAGAACCCTTGAGAATTGGGTAAGAACTCTAATTTAGAAATTCATAAAATCACTTTAAAAGATTGAGGCTTTGGGCATATGGGTGAAGGAATTCCCTTATTGAATATCCACATACCTTATTTGAAGCTAGCCCACTAAGAATTTGAGAAGAATGGAGACTTGGAGTGAATCCCTTGCTATGGAGCTTGAAACCCTAACTTGAAGCTTGAGAGGATGAAGCTCCTTTTCTTCTTTTGGGACTTAATTGAAAGAATGGGAGAGAACTTAGGCCAAGTAGGAATAAAAACCCTTCTAAATAGGCTTAAAATGACTTAGTATAAGAGTTAAAAGAGTGCAAAATTACAAAAATAACCCTGAACTTAAGCTTGGAAAAACTGATAAAATGACTCAGCTTCAGGGACCACGAGTCAGTCTACGGACCATCAAAGTAAATGATGGACCGTCTTCTGGTTCATGGTTTCAGGAACCACTTCTGGGAGTATACTGGAATTCTATTCCACGAGTCACTATACGACCCGTGATTCTGAATGATGGACCATTCTGTGACTCGTGGTTTTGACTTTAGGAAATAAGGATCCTCTGACCCTTAGAAACTACTGATGGAAGGATGGGTCATGGAATAGGTTGACGGGTCGTCAAACCACTCATGGAATTTATAGGACTTGGTACCTCTCTGAAGGTGATTCCACGAGTTACAGGATGGGCCATCGTTAAAAATGATGACCCATCAAGTCACTCATGAAATCTAGGGATGAAAAGCTGAATTTTGACAAACCACGGGTCACTCTACAGACCGTGGTTTTTGTCTACGGGTCATGAACCAACCAGTGGTTTTGAAGATGAGAATTTTAAGTTTCAGGTCAGAAATCACGAGTCACAGTATGGACCGTGGTTCAGAACTAGGGTTCGTCATCCCGTCCATAGTCACTTATAGTGCTGCAGTCAAATGCTTATAATCTTTTACTCTGGATACAGATTAATACGCGGTCAGTGGCATTAGAAAGAAGACTAAAAAAACTTTAATTTGGTGGGTACTAGGCCACCTAACAGTTTATATTTTAGGAGGAATGATCGATTGAAATTGACCCTAATTTAGTCTTACATGAAAACTTACTTGGGTGAGGTTCTTGCAACTAAATTTGATGATAGGAGTTTCTTATGGACATGATTCACATCCAAAGCACTCACCACACTAGGGAAAAAATCATTATACTCATGGAAAAGGTTCGGGTATTAGCTTAGGATTTTTTGGGTGTTACAATATCTCCTCCTTGGGATCATTCATCCTCGAATGAAGACTAAGCAAGAGAACTCTAGAGGGAAAGTAGCCCAACCAAAAACAAAACATGAAAACTGACTTCTCCTCTCAAAACCTATAGAACTAACTCCCTAAAACATGAATACATGCTAGGAGCATAAGAGAAACTGCTGGAATAGAATCGGAGGGACACATTAAGGATGGAACTACTACCTCAAGCTGAAATCTGATCGGAAGGAGAAGGGTGAGGGTACTTAGCCTTCATGGATGATTCTGCTTCCCAAGTAGCTCCTTCAACTGAGTTG
This sequence comes from Jaltomata sinuosa, assembly GCA_003996215.1. Lineage (NCBI taxonomy): Eukaryota > Viridiplantae > Streptophyta > Magnoliopsida > Solanales > Solanaceae > Jaltomata > Jaltomata sinuosa. The sequence continues at coordinate 157,490 of QJPP01002248.1, forward strand.
TAAAAGCTGAAGTACTATCATGGTAACCGACTTCTGATTGAAATAAAAGTTAAACTGGACTCATGAGACACGTATGCATGCTGAGAATGTAAAATAGCCAATAGGACATGAATTGGATATCCAACATGATAACTGGTCTAGGAGGAGAGTAGGAACTAAGCTAAAACTCATAAAGAACTAATGCATTCTTAGGAATCGTAGTTAGCTAAAAGGGACATAAAAATGAGAGGAGTATCTATACGGGAAAACTATTATCTTCTAAATACCACACTTATCATGGTATTAAAAAAAATACTCACCTGCGCACATATAGATACAAAGGTCTGAGTCTAACTACTCGATTCTCCATGTTCAAACCTATCTCGACCATATCTCTTGCATCAATAACGTCTTCTAAGGATAGTATTCTCTCTTATCACAACAACCAACTAACCTGGTCACTAGTTGCGCAAAACAAATATCCACATGTATCCCATCACGATATTCAAGATTATAACTATGGTCACATTATGGTTTCGTAGCATACCCTATTTAAGACTTCTCTCCTCTTCCCTATCATAACTAGGAGTCGCAAATTCAAGAACTTCTACAGAAGGACATACTAAAATTTCTCATCTAACTATTTCGCACGAATAATCCTTACCTCATAATTCACCCACACCTATAAGTCAAGGTGGAACAAGTACACTAACAAGGAAAAGGAATCTTCTACCTCCCAGCTAGGCTACTACAAGGCCTTCTCCCCTAATGCTTATAACAACATAAACCAGAATCATTGAAAGAAAAAAGTGGGAGCAGGAGCATCACGAATGATGGATTATAGATTGATCTTGACTTACACTTAGCGTGATCAAGCCACTCAAGGTGAGGCTTGGGGAGTTGAGCATAATAGGAATGAGTATTTTATATACTGGGCACGTAAGGCATGAATAGTGGGGATCTCCACCCCTCATCATCAAAAGCAAAGGTCAAGGGATTTAGAGCAAGGAAATTATATGTCACGCCCCAAGGTTACCACCTAGACATAACACGGGATCTGGGGCATGAGTGCCTTAGACTAACCCTTAGTCATAGCATACTCAATCATTCATAAGAAAGCATAGAGGAAGCATAGATAGAATAATAGGCATACAAATCCATAATTGATAAGTCAATACGAAACATAGTTTTAAAAGAGTGACTGGAATACTGACTATGTCTTAAAAGCCTCTACTCATGACATAAGGAGTTGCTAGGACAAGACCCTAGCTAACTCAAAGTACGAAAGTAGATAATCAAAACTAACTATAGTCATATCTAGCCTTCGAACAATGAGGACTCACCAACACTGACAGGATATGGCCTGCGGGCTCTAGCCACGTGCCCGAGGGAGAGAACCTGAATCTGCATTATCAAGAGGATACATCACAAAATATGTGTCAGTACTATAGGATGTACCAAGTATGAGAGATATGCATGATCATGATAAAACATACTTAAAAACATATTTAAAATGAGTTCTTTCGGAACAAGAGATAGCATATGAAATTATGAAGATATAAAGCATAAACATGAAGTAAAGTGAAAGTTCAAAGTATAATATAATATAACTTCATACCTTGAAAATAATCATATGGGATTTTCTCTTAACCAACATAAACCATGCTGAGCTACATGGAGTCCAGTGTCATGCACCCATACTGAAAAAGGTTGTCCTAACCAGCCAAGGTTAGAATCATGTTATAAGGATCCTTTCATAAGCCACGGAGGGTAACCTATAGTGGCAACATAGTTTTGGACATGGGTTATGTAGAACCCTCATCGCTCTGTGCTAAATACTACTCCCAAAATATATAACATGAGCTCATATACATATGACATATCTAGATGTCAAATCTTGTTCATAAACATGTTCATAACCCAGATCTTCATACTACTCACGAACCTTGGTTTTAGAAAATAATTCATGAACATTGATGGTACATCGGGTGTCTGGTATTGCATAGTAGTTCATAACTTGAAAATTTGCATGGAACTAGTTCAATTTCATAATAACGTATACTTTCATAAAACATAGGAACTAAGCATGCACTTGCTTGAAAATTCATGAGAATACATGCTATCAAATAACCAATTTACTTAAGTCAATCCATGCATGTAGGATTTACCATAATTAGCCTTCAATTCATGAAATAAGAGTTCATATGTAAGAACCCATGCAAAATCATGCAATTTAATAGCGTTTCATAGTAAAATTATGAGAAGGTAATTTATGGCAAAACTCATAAGAATTGGGTAAGAACCGTAATTTGGAAGTTTAGGAAATCAAAATAGAAATTAGGAATTTGGGCACAAGGGTGAAAGTAACCCATTGTTGAATACCCACATACCTTGATTGAAGCTAACCACTTGAAATTGAAAAGACTAGGATACTTGAACTTGGAGCTTGAAACCTTCAGGTTGAGAGAGTTCTTTTCCTTTTTGGGAGATGAATAAGGTAATGAGCAGCGACTTAGGCTAATAGGGTTAGAAATCATGCTAAGAATGGCCAAAACGACCTCACTTAGGAGTTGATGTAGGAGCATTCATTAGACCAAAAGACATAATAATAAATTCATAATGACCATACCGAGTCCTGAAGGATGTCTTCAAAATATCACACTCTCGAACACGAAGCTGATGATAACCGGATCTAAGGTCGATCTTGGAGAAGAAACTAGCACCCTGAAGCTGATCGAACAAGTCAGCAATCCTAGGAATGGGATACTTATTCTTAATTGTGACCTTGTTCAATTGATGATAGTCGATACACATCGTAAGGGAACCATCATTTTTCCGCACAAACAAAATTGGGGCACCCCATAGGGAAATGCTAGGCCTGATGAAACCCTTATCAAGAAGATCCTTCAACTGATCCTTTAACTCTTTAAGTTCCACAGGAGCCATTCATATCAGGAAGAAGATCTATCCCAAATTCGATCTCCCACTCGGAAGGGACTCCAGGCAAATCTTTGGGAAACACTTTTGGGAACTCATTCACAACAGGGACAGGCTGAAGGGATGGGGTTTCGAACTCTGTGTCCATAACCTGAACTATATGATGAACATAACCCTTATAAATCATCTTCCTAGCCTTAAAATAAGATATGAAATGACCTTTCGAGGATGGGGGACTACCTTACCCTTCTAAGATAGGTTCATTTGGAAATTTGAAACTGACAACCCGAGTACGACAATCAACCAAAGCATAACAAGCATACAACCAATCCATACCAAGAATAACATCAAAATCAGTCATCTCTAACTTTACTAAATCTGCTGAAGTGACTCTGTGAAAGACTGCGATAGGGAAATTTTGGTAGATTCTTTTGGCTAGGTCTGACTCACCAACAGGAGTAGAAACACAACAGGGTAAAAGCAATTCAGGACAAATTTTGAATTGGCATGCTATATGAGGGGTCACAAAAGATAAGGAGGCACCGGGGTCCAACAAAGAATACACATCAAAAGAGAAGACTTTCAACATACCAGTGACAACATCTGGTTAACTCTCATGGTCCTCACAAGAGGACATAGCATAAAGATGGTTCTGGCGCTGATCACCAGAACTAGAAGAAATGCGCTGCTGGGCTGGTCGACCATCTGGGGCTGCTGGAGCAGACTGATCCCTACTACCTCCCTGCCCCTTCTTAGCTGAAAGGCAATCTCTAATCATATGTCCAGCCTATCCACATCCAAAGGATGCACCTGTGCCCAAACGACACTCTCCCAGGTGATTCCTCCACACTTGTTGCAAATAGGATGGGAGGATCCTTTAGCAACACTCCTCTGAGACTGCGAATAAGAACAAAATCCTCTGGCAGTCTGATCATGACAAGGTCTCGGGGCCTGGGTAGGAGCACTAGCAGACATATAAATGGGTCCTGATGACTTCTTCTGAAACAAGGAGTGGTGTTCGCCATCGGACCTCTGATGGCCAAAACCTTAACCCTCGAATCTAAATCTCTTGTTCTCTCTAGCCATCTCTCTAAGGTTTTCCCCCTCGATCTGGTGAGAATGAGTCATAAGTCTAGAGATACTCATGTCACTCAACAACATAGCATATCTACACTCCTTTTTCACCAAGTATGAGACTCCATATATATACTTGCTCATCTGATCCTGTGGGTCAGCCACTAGAGCAGGAGCATATATGGAGAGCTGAGTGAACCTGAAACTGTACTCCTGGACTATCATGGGTCCCTGTCTCATGTTCACAAACTCCTCGGTCTTCGCTTACGTAAACTCTCTCGAAAAGTACCGGTTGAGGAAAGCCCTTTCAAAAAAACTCCCAAGTCATAGGGACCTCGTTCCTAGACCTAGCTTCCTTCCATTGCATGAACCAGATATGAGCTACATCCTTGAGTTGATAGGATGCTAACTCCATATCAATCAACCCCAGCCACTTGCATAACATCAAAGATTTTCTTCACCTCATCTAAAAAGTTAAGCGGATTGTCCCTAACCTTTGAACCCCAGAATTCTGGCAGGCTCATACGGATAAAATCACGAACTCAAGCCGCTACCCCACCTTGAGAATGGACGGGGATAGAAGCCGCCTGGTTGTCCTGAGCAGCCAAGGTCTAGGCTAGCATATGGATGGCATTCCTAAACTTCTCATTCGTGACCTCGAGGGCTGGAACTAAATGAGTAGTATTTCGAGTGGCTAGGTAAGGTATAGCACATCGAGGCATAATCTGAAATGTACAAGGAAGGGATTAGAGGGACATTAGAGTTAAACTCTTTCGCACAATATGATCATGAAAGAAGTGAAATTTTTCTATGACATCTCATAGCTTCCCTCTCATAAGTGTGGAGCTCTTTACATACTTGAAAATGATTCTACTTGATGCGGCTTTCAGACATCCTAGGACTCTTAAACCTGAGGCACTGATACCAAGTTTTTCACTCCCCGAGGTTACCCCCTAGATGTAACATAGGATCCAAGGAATGAGTGCCTTAGACTAACCCTTGGTCATAGCATAGTCATTCATTCATAACAAAGCACAGCGGAAGCATAGATAGAATAATATGCAACCCAAATCCATAATTTATAAGTCTATACAAAACATAGTTTTAAAAGAGTGACTTGAACACTGACTATATCTGGAAAGCCTCTACTTAAGACATAAGTAGTTGCTAGGACAAGACCCTAGCTAACTCAAAGTACAAAAGTAGATAATCAAAACTAACTAGAGTCATATCTAGCCCTCGAACAATGAGGACTCACCAACACTGACAGGATACAGCCTGCGGGTTCTAGCCACGTGTCTGAGGGAGGGAACCTGAATTTGCATCATCAAGAGGATGCATCATAAAATATGCATCAGTACTATAGGATGTACCGAGTATGAGAGATATGCATGATCATAATAGTTTTTAAAAACATACTTAAAATGAGTTCTTTCAGAATAAGAGATAGCATAATAAATTATGAAGATATAAAGCATAAACATGAAGTAAAGTCAAAGTTCAAAGTATAATATCATATAACTTCATATCTTCAAAATAATCATGTGGGAGTTTTTCTTAACCGACATAAACCATGTTGAGCTACATGGAGTCCAGTGTCATGCACCCACATTGAAAAAGGTTGTCCTAACCGGCCAAGGTTAGAACCATGTCATAAGGATCCTTTCATAAGCCACGGAGGGCAACCTACGATGGTAACATAGCTTTAGACTTGGGTTATCTAGAACCCTCATCGCTCGGTGCTAAATCCTACTCCCAAAACATATAACATAAGCTCATATACATATGACATATCTAGATGTCAAAGTTTGTTCATAAACATGTTCATAACTCGGATCTTCATACTACTCACGAACCTTGGTTTTAGAAAATGATTACATCTGGTGTCTTGTCTTGTAGTAGTTCATAACTTAAAAATTTGCATGGCACCAGTTCAATTTCATAATAATATATACTTTCATAAAACATAGGAACTAAGCATGCACTTGCTTGAAAATTCATGAGAATACATGCTATCAAATACCCAATTTACTTAAGTCAATCCATGCATGTAAGATTCACCATAATTACCCTTCAATTCATGAAATAGGAGTTCATATGTAAAAACACATGCAAAATCATGCAATTTAGAAGAGTTTGATAGTAAAATCATGAGAAGGCAATTTATAGCAAAACCCATAAGACTTGGGTAATAACCCTAATTTGGAAGTTCATGAAATCAAAATAGAAATTAGGGGTTTTGGGCACAAGGGTGAAAGAAACCCATTGTTGAATACCCACATACCTTGATTGAAGCTAACCCACTTGAAATTGAAAAGACTAGAAGACTTGAACTTGGAGCTTGAGACCTTGAGCTTGAGAGATTCTTTTTCCTTTTTGGGAGATGAATGAGGTAATGAGCAGGGACTTAGGCTAATAGGGTTAGAAATCATGCTAAGAATGGACAAAATGTCCTTACTTTGGAGTTGGAAGGGTGGGAACTTATAAAAATACCCCTCGGATTTAATTAAAAAAAGCTGATAAAAAAGGTCAGCTTCAGGAATCACAGGTCGATTCCACGGGTCATAGTTTGAACCACGACTCGTGGTTCCCACTCATTGTTCCTATCTAAATGACCAACTTGTAGAAGAAATTCTATGGGTCAATAGGATGGACCGTAGAAAGGATTATGATTCGTAGAACATTTCGTCATTTCTAAGGGTTTTGGTAGGTATCTGATCAGGCTCCATGAGTCAATAGGACGGACCCATAATTCAAACCACGGTCCATAGTCTTGACTCGTGGTTCCTGGGAATTAATCAATCCTCAGGTCTGGTTCCACGAGTTGATAGGACAGGCTTTAGACTAAACTACGGTCCATAGAACCAACTAGTGGTTCTCAGACTAGAGACTGATCTTGGCAGACTTAAACCACGGATCCACTCCAGGACTCGTGGTTCAAACCAAAGTCCATGGTTGGACCCATTATTTCTACAAAGTTTAGAATTTGTCAGATTTTTTAAGTTTAAAAGCTAGATCGAATTTCAAGGTGTTACATTATAAGCGCGAACCATTTCAAGAATCAGGTCAGAGCATATACATAATGTAACATGATTTGATTTGTCATTAAGGAACGTCTGAAGAATGAACTGAGCAAATAGAACCGAGCATACTGAGAGACATGATTTTACATAGACACCAACCCTCAGGGCATAAAGCTGGGATTTATAGAATCGCAGGATAAGAGTAGAGTCATTGTCTGAAACAATCACTTGTTATTCTAGAATCTGAACATGAGCGTGAATTTGAAATAGGACCATGGCGCTGACACACAAGGCATGCAAAAGGTATCATAATGGCAAAAGTATACTTAGGATGCCAGGATAGAAATAAGCTTTTGCCTCCCCTCTTAACTTTTTTCTAACACCCAAAAGCATCACTACCTGAGCCTCTAAAATCTGACCGATTCTACATACCACTATCTCCCTATTAGATTCATGCTACCCTTTTATGTCTATGGACCTCTCCCCAACCTCTCAAAGGAACTATGGTCATTTTACCCTAACAGAGCATACAATACTCCAGAATCTAGCACGAATACCCACTTCCTTCTATAGTCTAAGATTCTCCTTTGCCTAAAAATCTAGGCCTCAACCCTCCTATCCCCACTTAGTTCTAGGTAAACACAAATCACAACCAAACAAGAATAGGGGTCCAGTAACTATGGACGCATACAGGAAGAAAATCTTGTGACGTACCTAATTCAACTTCAGGAGGAATACTTTGACCCTAGTGGCTAGGCACTAAAAGGAATTGGTTTTGGAGCTGAACACCACAGTTACTCTGCTTAGATCAGGGGAAATTCCTGATCCTATGGTCTAACTGACCATACCTAAAACACCAATCCTTGCACGCAAGACACTGACCTAGATGGAGCTTACCGCAACTACTACAATGAGGGCACCTCAAGGTCTTTGGAGACCTATGGTGACAAGACTGAGAATTGAGAGCAGGTGTTCTAACTGAAGATGGGGTTGGTCCGGATGACCTCTTCTTAGAAGACGATTGGTTCCATGTTTTGATCTTCTAGTTCTTCCTCTTCCTCTTCTTTAGTTTCTCTATCTCATTCAACTGAGCTTTCATGGCTTAAGCCAACATACAGATGGCTTCATGAAATTCTACATTTGTTACCTCATGATCTTGAGTGGTCGGATTAGCATTCCTCATGGGGTTTTTTTGCAGAGACATTATCTGAAATGCATAAGAAACGGAGTAGAAGGGTAAGTAGAGTCAAAATCAATCACACGATAGTGAACATGAAGAAGTGAAGTTTTTTCCTAAAAAACCTCATAGCCTCCCCCCATAATTATGGCACACTTCACACCAATGAAAGAGACACTACTTGATGCGGCTTTTAGACACCCTAGGACTTTTGAACCTGATGCTCTGGTTCCAAGTTTGTCATACCCCGAGCCTACCCCCTGGACATAACACAGGATCCAAGATCATAGTTACCTTAAGATAACCCTCTGACATTAGCATGACTTAAAAACTAAGCAAAACATAAGAACGAAAGCTTAGCTGAAGTAATGAGCAACTTAACATGTTTATAAAATATAAGTCTAAAAATGACAATTTGAATACAACTGAACTTCTGACTCTATGTCTGAAAGCTTCTACTACTGGTGAGTTACTGGGACAAGCCCCTAGCTAACTCTAAATACCTAAATACTGGGCACACAAACTAAATGTTGAAATAAAACCAAATATCCAAGCCCTCGAAAGAGGAGGACTCACCAAGATGACTGGGTGTGTTGTTTATATACTAGCCACGAGCTGGGGAGCGGGATATAAAATCTACATCATAATAGAATGCAACACAAAGGAATATGCGTCATTACTATAGGATGTACTAAGTATGCGAGATATACATATGTCATGACAAAATATACCTGAATGCATGTTATAAACTGATATCATGCATATGTCATAGTAAAACATGCTTAAAATGTAACCACAACTGAAGTCGTATAGTGATAGTAAAATCTGTAATAAATGACTCAATGCAATATCATAAGTTGGAAACACCTTTAGAATCATAGTAATAATAGAAGTTCTTAAATCTGAATGCAAAGAGTCAATGCACTTAAAACCTAAAATTGTTTCTGTGGGAGGTTCTCTAACTGACATAGACCATGTGAGCTACATGGAATCTGATGTATACACCCCATCGAAAGGACCCCATATACCTAACCAGGATATAGAGGCATGACTGTGGCGTGATCACTAAATCTGATGCCCAACAGAGGGGACCTAAACCTACGAGGGCACATAGTTCTGGGACCAAGGGTACTCTCACCCTATCCAACTCGGTTCTAAATACTACTCTCAAAATATATATATATATATAGATCATATAATACTAGGGTATATCTGATGCCAAATCTGATAATAACTAATGACATATCTGATGTCATGCTTGTTTGAAAGCATAAAGACATATCTGATGTCAAATCCGTTTCAAAGAATAAAGACATATCTGATTTTATGCAATATAAATTCATGAGTCTTAGAGCTTAGCATAGCCATCATTCAAAATATACTTTCCTTTCTAAAATCATAAATTAAAGAATTAGGCATGCAATTTCATGAAAATAGAGGTCATGTTATCTAAACATACCACTTTTACTTGAAGACATATAATTCAATAAAATCTTTCTATAATTCATCCTCAATATATGGGACTTTGAAAACACTTAATATATCTCAAATAAATCATGGGTGATGAATAAGAAACCATAAACTGATACTTTAAAACTGAACCCATAAGTTCTCCCCAATTTGGGTAAGAACCCTACTTTCAAAAATTTGACAAGGATTAGCCTTAAAATCATGAATAGGAAACCACTTACAAAAGTCCATGTAAAGTCATTCAATTTAGAGTTCGAATTCATAGAAGAATCATGAGGAAATGATTTATAGAAGAACCCTTGAAATTGGGTAAGAACCCTAATTTAGAAATTCATCAAATCACTTTAAAAGATTGAGGTTTTGGGCATAAGAGTGAAGGAATTCCCTTATAGAATAGCCACATACCCTATTTGAAGCTAGCCCACTAAGAATTTGATAAGAATGGAGACTTGGAGTGAATCCCTTGCTATGGATCTTGAAACCCTAACTTGAAGCTTGAGAGGATGGAACTCATTTTAATCTTTTAGAACTTGATTGAAAGAATGGGAGAGAACATAAGCCAAGTGGGAATAAAAACTCTTCTAAATAGGCTTAAAATGACTTAGTATAGGAGTTAAAAGAGTGGGAAATTACAAAAATACCCCTGAACTTAAGCTTGGAAAAACTGATAAAATGACTCGGCTTTAGGGGCCACGAGTCAGTCTACGGACCATCAAAGTAAATGATGGACCGTCATCTGGTTCGTGATTTTAGGAACCACTTCTGGGAGTCTACTGGAATTCTATTCCATGAGTCACTCTATGGTCCGTGATTATGAATGGTGGACCATCCTGTGACTCGTGGTTTTGACTTTAGGAAATAAGGATCCTCTGACCCTCAGAAACTACGGATAGAAGGATGGGTCGTGGAATGGGTTGACAGTTTGTCAACCCACTCATGTAATTTAGAGGACTTGGTACCTATATAATGGTGATTCCACGAGTTACAGTATGGACCATCATTCAAAATGACGACCCATCAAGTCACTCATGAAATCTACAGAAGAAAAGCTGAATTTTGACAAACCACGGGCCACTCTATGGACTGTGGTTTTGGTCTAACGGTAGTGAACCAACCAGTGGTTTTGAAGATGCTAATTTTAAGGTTCAGGTCAGAAATCACGAGTCACAGTACGGACCATGGTCCAGAACCATGACTCGTCATCCCGTCCGTAATCACTGACAGTGCTGTAGTCAAATGCCCATAACTTTTTACTCCGGACATAGATTAATGCGCGGTCAGTGGCATTGGAAAGAAGACTCAAAAACCTTCAATTTTGTGGGTATACACCATCTATATCTTTATATTTTACGAGGAATTATTGATTGAATTTGACCCTAATTTAGTCTTATATGAAAACCTACTTGGGTGAGGTGCTTGCAACTAAACTTGATGATAGGAGTTTCTTATGAACATGATTCACATCCAAAGCACTCACCATACTATGGAAAAAGTTTGGGTATTAGCTTAGGATTTTTTGGGGTGTTATACAAAGCTATCAAGAATGCAATGAAAGGGATAGTGGATAGCTTGAACACACTGTGCAAGAGAGTAGATGTCATCTAAGGGGTGATCACAACCTTGTGGGAAGATGTTGTCAAGGCCAAAGGTAAAGCTCCAGTGGTAGAAGCATATTTTACCACCTTGACTCAACCTCATTCCATTCCTGGCCCCTTGGATGACTTGTTTGCAGCCTATGTGAATGATGATGAGGATCAAGAGTTGGATGATAATCAGAATCCTGACTTTCAGAGGGTTCTTCGATACTCTACACTCAGTGTGAACTTCCAAAAGGGTAGTGCTGGCCCAAGTAGAAGAACCTCAGATGAGGAGCAAGCTACAGATGATGATGATGATGAGGCATAGACCCCCACAGAGTTCACCCTTCTTTCCCTTGAGCTATTAGCATTGAGGGAAATACTTGTTTTATGGGAGGGGGTGGCTTTACTTTCTTTCTATTGGTGCCCATAATTGGGCTTGAGATATGTTTTTATTGCTCTTGTTGGGCCTTTTTGACATTCCTGCTAGATTTGATTTGGCCCTTGTCGGGCATATTTGGATGATTGTGATGTTTATTGCCCTTACCAGGCCTTTAGAGTTTGTTAGTTTATTTTTGAGCTTATTTACGCCCTCGCTGGGATTGATTTTTATGGTGATGATTGTGTTACCGGGTTGGTCTTACATGCCCCACTGTCTTACTACCCGTGCTTTAAAAATAAGCTAAAGGCCTACCCCGAGGCTTGTTTTGAATAAATCATGAGTGCAAGATTTGAATATCGCCTTGTTAATAGTAGGTTAGAAATAAACTCTAAGGGTTTTCTTAATACAATGGTTCTTTCCCATGGAGCAAAAGTTTTGATTATTTTTTCTCTTTTCTTTTGTTTTTGTGTCGAACCTTGTTGGTGTTTCCCTATGATAGATTGAGAGGCGAATTTTTAAGGGAAACTGCCAAGTTTTAGTTTAAAATTGAGTCCGTAGTTGTTTGTCTCAAAATGTCCCACTAAAAAAAAATTCTTGGCAAATAGGTTTTGAAAATAAAAGGAGGAAGGGAAATGAATTTTTAAGGAAAAGCATTTTCTTGTCATGATGTGCACACTTTTGCTTTGTCTTGATTGACTCACAAAAGAGTGTGTAATGAACTCAGAATAGCTTGTCAAAAATTATTTGCCCCAATTGATTTTGAGACTAATGAAAGAAGTCTTGTGGCATGATGCCTTGTGTGGTGAGGCTGTACCTTGATTCTCGTGCATACATGTCATCTAGAACCTACCCCGAATGTGATTCAAGGCTAAATTCTAGGTGTGACCGAGCTTGGAAGATGACCTTAGTCCCTTTTTGATACTCACTTCACCCAAATTTCTTCCCATGACATCAATCCTATTGAACACCTTTGAGCTTGTAACCGTTCTTTGGAACCTTGTTAACACCTTGAACTTTTTGAATCTCTATCTTGGCACCCATCCACCCTAATTGCTTGAAAGTGAAAAGTATGCTAAAAGACTAAGTTTGGGGGGATGAAAAGACAACATAGGAAAATGCCTAAGTTTGGGGGTGTATATGATCAAATGAGGAGAAGAAAAAGAACGCACTTCAAGTGCAAGGTAGCACCTTAGGTTTGAATGGAAAATTGCTCCAAAAGTCAATCCAATGAGCAGAAAATGAAAAGCAAAAGAAAATAGGTGCTACCAAGTGAAGGTGATACAAGGAGATTGAATGGTCATGATTGGAAAAGAGAAGCTTGGGTTGTGTGAGGGAGAAATAAGGTGGAGTTAAAATTTGAAAATTTGAGCGGTGTTCGAAATGAGAAAAAAGAGCATTAGGGAGGTGCAATCACTTGAACCAAATGAAATCCTCACCTTAGCCCTAGCTAACATCGTAACCCGCAAGTCCTTGGTGATTCCGAGATTGGCCACCCTATATTTGTGGCAATTTACATGAAGGGCAAGCCTATGGTTTGACTTATATGAACTTGAACTTCTTTGAGAGAATGAGAGTCTTCTTGGTTCTCCTATAATCCCATTGTTTTGTGAATAAATTGATTGTGAAGTGGGATTCTCTCTTGTGGTGAGTGGCATCATGCACTCGAATGGAAACATGAAGTCTCTATTTTAATTGAGAGAAATGAATGAGACAAGTTGTGTGGCGAATCTCGAGGAAAACCTTGACGGTCCATGCCAATGAATTGAGAAGCTTAAATATCTTGTTTTGAATGACAAAATTCCCTTGGTTTTGAATGAGAAATGAAGTCCTTTTGGAAAAGATTTTTTGAAATGATCAATTGCCTTGAGTTTGTGGTGGTTCAAATTGAGATGAGCATCATAGTTGAGTCTTTTGTTTGAGTCTTTTGTTTATTCTTTTTCTTAATTTTTAGTATAGAATAGTATTTTATGACTTGATTGAGTCTAGAGCATAATTCATTCCTTGCCTTGTGAGTATATTGCTTGACGACAAGCAATAGTTAAAGTTTGGGAGTTTGATAAGTCGCTAATCTACCAACTTATTGAGCCTAAATCCATGAATTATTGCTATGTCTTGAATAGATTTAGAGGTTCTTATGGCCTTTATTGAAGTCTATGCAGGTACTTTTGATTAGTGATGAAAAACAAAGAAATGGATCCAAAAAGAGCTCAAAATTAGTAAAGTGTGGAAGGATTGGAAAAGATGGAGATTCTAGCCTGAGATGCAGTGCCCGTGCGACACGCACAAGCCATCATGCAGAATGCACCTCTGCCGCATGGATATGCAAATTCACTGAAGAATCTGCCAAGGGGTGCGGTCACTGTGCGACGTGCACAACCCAAGGTGCGAAGCGCACCTCACTTGCATGAAGCTTCTAAAATGAGCTGAAGTCACTGGTCCAACTGAAGACAGTGTGCAATGCGCACATCGTGACATGCGAACTGCACATCGCGCGCGCATCACTCGAAGGACAATTTCGTCCTTAATTTTTAGTGACTATTTGGAAAACTATAAAAGGCCAATTTAGGCACATTTGTAAATAACAATTCTTCAGTTATGAATATTTTGAAGACCCTTTTACTTTGAGAACAAGTTTACCTCTCCAAAGAGAATAAGGTTTGAATCCATTCTCTTGGTTAACCATTTGTCTACTCAATTGAGCTTAGAACTTGAAATTTAGCTTGAATAAAGAGGATTTTGACTTACCCATTTGGTATATCTCTCTCCTTTGCTATGAGTGGCTAATTTCAATTGTCTAGGGGTGTGTTGATAATGGGTGATTGAAAAATAGGTGTGGGTGTTATTAATTCTCATTTATAATCCCTTATTTGACACGTCTCTAGTAGTTTTACAATGTTTTAATCCTAAAATTGGTGGTTGCAAACATTAATTTTCATTACTTGACTATGTGATTGCTTGAAAGAGGATTTCATGGTTTCAGAAGTAAGATTACTAGTTGTAACTTAGGACTCCATCCATATTTGAGGCTAGAAATAGCTCATATCAACAGAATCAGCCACTTAAGGGTCTAAGCTAGAGATATAGTGACCTTTCCAAGTTAGATATTGGTTGTTTGTTGATTTCACCGATAATGCTCTAACTGAGATTATCATATATATGGTTGTTTATCGAGAGACAAACAACCATACCTATGACCAATGCTACTTATGTCAATAAACGATAATCAATGTGAATTGATGATCACCTTATCCCACAACTAAAGCCCCATTGGATACACATCCCTAGTTGCCTACTAAATTTGGTACACCCGCTTTGTTTATTTGCTTTATTTACGAATTGCGATTGTAGTGACAGAATCCCAATTCCACCAACCTTTTACTTTTGTGTTTTGAACATTTACTCTCCTTGTGAACTCATTTCGATACAATCTTTATATAGCTAGCATCAAGTATCTATGGGTATGACCCTGACACCTGTTGGGTACTTATAAATGTGTTTTGCTTGATGATCATCGTGCCTCCATATTTGGGGAGTATGATTTGAGCATTTATCAATATGCCTAAATTATACCTCCAAAAGAAGTATAAAGTGGTCGTTGTTCAAATATAGAACCCAACGAAGGTTGGGGTTGATCCCACAGGGAATATGGTAGGACTAGGGTAAACTATGTTTATTTGTGCTCTTAGCCGTTTATTTCCCAAAAAGGGGGGTTTTAAAGTAAAAGTAATGTCTGTAACTAAGATTCGAACAAGTTACAACATAACATTTTGCAAGTATTGTAATCAATGAGATAAGCGACTAGGGTAGTGTTTCCTATGAGTTCACAATGCAGTAAGCCATTGTATTAGCAATCTAGTCTAGTGCTATGCATGCAAGATCGGTAAGTTAGGTTCTCATAAGAAAATGGTTACCAAAATAGAAGAATGTCACTATGAAACTTGGTCATTCTACGGGCGTTTTCTTTGCTAACCCTTACCAGTTATCCCAGATTAGCTTTCCCTGGGCAAGCTCAAACTAATTAGGTGAGGGTTGGTAGCCTCAAATCTCCGTTGTATAATCCCCTTTCCCATTCGTTACCCTTTTGGTCAAGCAAGTAGGAATAAGGCGAGTACTAATGTTTGCAACAATTAAAAGCAATCAAAATGAGAGGAAGAACAATACATGCATGAACACCTTCCTAGGATTACTAAGTACTTTGCCTACTTTGTTATTTCTTCATGGTTCCCACAACCCTAGTTGTGGATTTAGCTACTCATGGTTGTAAGAAACTAATCAGATTCATATGAATAGATCATGAGTATAACTTACAAACATAAGTAAAGACAACCAGAATCTTGAATTTTCAAGAACACTTCAATAATCAAGAACGAAACTTGAGTTCTCAAAAGTATGGAATAAAATCTCAACAATGTGTTATGATGTCTTAAAGTTGAATAACAATTGCCAAATAATGTGTAATGTTTGAAATAAAACCCTAGGGAATGTATTTATAGACAACAAAGACCAAATCCTAACAGAACTAGGAGAGCTAGAATATGGCAGTTCCAACGGGCAAGCCCCATGGGCTGTCGTGGGTGCCCATCGGGTCTTCTACACTTCAAGTCTCAGGCCCTCTGCCTTATTTCCATGCGCAAGTGTGACGAGCCATCTTAGTTTCCACAGGTATCATGGGCAACCCGTCAGCTAACTCATCTTCTCCAGTGCCTCTGGCTCATTTCGACGGGCATCAGTGACGTCCCATCGTGGCTCTCACAGGCGTCATGGCTGGTCATCAGACGTGACTTATATGCTTTCTGATTTACTGGTCCCTTTCCACGGGCAAGTCTGACGGCCCGTGGCATCTATGACGCCCATCCCAACTAAGTCATGGGATCAGTTTTGCCTTTAACTCTTGTTGTCTCATTCCGACGTCCCCTCCCATGGGACGTGGTGGATCCCACGCCTGTGGGGCATGACTTTTAGCCCTAGAAAATATCTACTTTTCAGTCATTTTATCTTTTCAACACTTTCACCTGCACATGTAGCAAACCAGTATCATATCTAATAAAACACACTTAAGAACTCCTAAAATCCTTAGTATTAAGCATCAAAAGTGCCGTGAAATCTCGGCACATCAACACCCTCAACTTAGAATGTTTGCCTGTCCTCAAGCAACAAACAAAAATAAACTAAATCGATACTTAAGTAAAACTAAACTAGGAACTATAGTAGCCAAGTGGTTCAACCATTTCAGTTCACAGAATCGACACCCACTCCTTGTTAGTTCAAAACCAGTGCATACATACAGGTTATCAAGACAACACAAGACAGATCCATAGATTACAAGATGATACAAATGAGCAAGCTAGCATACACAGCAGACATTCATCCGATAAGTCAGCAACCCCAGTCTACTCTAGTGCCCTTACACAAAAAAGTACCGCTCACCTAGAATTTCATTCAACAAACAGGGACTGGGAATACACTCGCTCTCGCAAATAAGTTCACACGATACATGCACAATACCATAGGCTTGCCCTTATTCTCTATGCCTTGGATTTCAAATGGCTGAGTTAAGATCACTATATGGCTTTGTTAGGCTTGTAATATAGGTTCAGGGACGTGTATAGTATACTTTGGGAAATAGTGACTATGACCTCCTTGACACTACACTTACTTTTTGTTCCACTTTTCAGATGACGGTATTTCCTCTCTTATTCTCCTCTTTTGTTATCTGTTCACTTAAATCAAGCATCGGGTATGACTTTTATTATCACTTTTACATTTTATTTTCAAATTCTTTTGTATTTATTTTATTTTTTCTCTTTTTTTTTTGTATCACACAAACCACACCCGTTATCTTTCTTTTTAACACTAACCCGGTCTTTTCATACCCCAATCTTCCTATTTACCTTTACAGTAGCCACCCTCAACTTAGGCATTTATCCTGAGTTGAGGTACACAATGTCCAAGGAGGGACCACGGTCAAAACAAAGGTTTACAGTAAACAAGGAAGGTGAACATGCTAACAACAAAAGGGTCAGTTCAGGCTCAAATTCGGGGATCAAAAGGAATTATTTTTTCGTTTGGTAGGTCATTTGGCTTAAGTGGACTTTATTCAAAATTGCCCTATGATCATTTCCTAACCAAACCATTCTACAACCATATCAAGACTAACCCGAGAAGTTCTAGATTGACGCATGCAGCGAGAACAAATATAATTAAGCTCACCCACACATGGCATAAAGTATAGAAAAGTAAATTACTAACTATCGGTTCATGCAATTAGCTTAAGCTACTTATCACCTTCCTACACACGCTGTCATACACAGATCTATCAAGGTTAATCTCAACAACCTTATTGCACAAAAATTTAGAGGGGTCTCTATTTTCACAACTATTATCAAAATAGGACCACAAACTGCATTAAGTTCTTATTTTTCTTTCACAAACACATATCCTATTCTAAATATGCCAGTTCAACAGAAATTAAAAATCCTTAAGGAAAGAACACAGCAAGAAAACCCCAAGGATGTGGGTACCTTGTGGATACCATCATGGGTTGCCTCCCATGGAGCACCTAATTTGACATCACGGCATGACGCGAGTGTTTTGGCTACTCAAATTTCATTAAAATGCTCTACAAAAAACCATACAGATGACCAAGCTGCCCCCACCCTATCAAAAAAATTGTGCATTGTCCCCAATGCATTAAAAAGTATCTAAAACAAGGGAAGCAAGGCATACTTGTAGCCCCTAAGTGTGGTCATCATGTAGTAGTCGGGCCCACTAGATCGGTGCCCATGTCTTTCTCACCAATAAAGGATACCTCAGCAATCCTCTCAGCATCAACAACTGCTCTAGCAGCTTTATCACCGATCTCTCCCACCATAGGGTCTGAAGAAATTACACCCGTGGTGCCCGCAACACCACTTCCCGAGCCACTAGAACTAATAACATCAATGTGGATCTGCTGGATGGACAGGTATTCTTTTTCCACCTTATTTTCCTCTTTCTTCCATTTCTTATAAGATTTTTTCTCCTATTGCTTCAATGATTTTGGGCTCAATAGAGAATCCTCGTCTGCTTTATGAACCTTCTTATTTTTCTCCTATATTTTTTATAGGCTCGGAAGGACTAACTGGTGCCTCTTATTCCACAACAGCTTTCTAGCAAAGCTTTGGATTTGAATAGTCCTATAAATTGATTATAGACACAAGTGGTTCCTATGGTATGACTATAGGAGCATAGGAATACATCATGGCAGGCTGTACCTTTAACTCATCAACATCCACTCGCAGTACTGCTATTTGCTCCTTTATTTTTCTGAGATCAGCTGATCCTATTTCATTAAGCTTTTCATAGATCCTTTCTTCCATAGAATTGATTCAGCCATGCAAGTTAGAAAATAGTTCTAGGGCTCTTTGAATAGAGGTATCGATGATCAACATGACCTGCTCAGCAAACTTCTGCATATGCTCCTGTAGTTGTGTTATAGTCTTAATAGAGTTGGAGACATTCACCGAATGGAAGGCATAGACTGAGGTCAGATCCTCCAATGGAGGTGTAACTAATGAAGGGGAGTAGTAAAAGTCTCAGGAATTGAGGTGTCAACCCCACGAGGAGTCAACAGTTGTGTGATGCACGGGCGTTTAGAAGTAACCACTGCCCTTTCTCATGCTGATAAAGTTTCCTTATACAGGCTTCCCTGGAGAACCTAACCCCATAAGATAAGGTGCAACATCTTATGGCACTACCAAGTCATCATGGATGCAAACTTGTTCAGAAGTATTGCCCTACCCCAATGTCTTACTATCATCTTTGGACCTCTCAAGATAATGGGTCTGGACTGCACGCTCTCTATGATCTATACACGAGTATCTCGGGACACCTACTTCTTCACATAACTCAGTCAAGATGCATGGGAAAGGGTATGAGGAACTGATCTTTGTGACCCTATCCCGAATCTCCTCAGGAATAATCTTCCCAATGTTTAGCTTGTATTTGGATAATAGCTAGCTACCAGAATAGCCCTATCAATAGTTAACTAATTATCTCCACTAGTTGGCATAAGTCGGAAATGCACAATTGCCTACTAAAATTTTGCTTCAAAAGTCAGAGAGGTCTTGTTTATCTATGGTTTATCTTGATAAATCCACTTTCGGGTTCCGGACTTGGTGTGAACCTTTTCCAGCCACTTAGTCTGCTCATCCTCAATTTTATATCGGTAGTCATAGTCAAAAGTGTTTGAGGGTGCAACATACCTAGGCTCACAGAGAAATCTATTTATGGTTTCAACCGAGATGTTGACTGGAACACCTCTCACAGGGACACTCTCAAGAGCGAGAAACTCTGACAGTTTCTAATCCTTTCTTCACCAGCTATCCTGGATAGTCTGATAGTTATCATAGAGCTCCCTCATTATGGTCGGCTAATAGTTGGTGAGTGGTTTGCTGGTCCAGCCCATATTGTAATGGTGTAAGTGCTTCTCAAGATTAGGAAAGTCTTTTAGCTTGAAGGAGTCTATCCTCCACTCTTCTGCAATAGGGCATTTAAGGCGCCCTTTCTCCATCATCTCAAGCCCATAGTCAAAGATCTTTTGCCACCCTTTCACATTCCACCTAGCTTTTTCCCAGATTCATACATCTTTGGATGTGAGGACTAGTGATATCCCAGGAGCCTTGGGAGTAGCTGGGATCGTTATCTTTTTAGGAGTAGTGCTTTCAGTATCGTACCCAGTACCATCCTCCGCATCCTTGGTAGAACATGACTTTGAACCATCTCAAGATCCAGTCTTAGTTTCCATGCCAATAGAAATCGGGATAGATGATTCTTGTCCTCCCTTAGCCAGTGGATGAGCAGTATCACTTTCATTATCTGAACTAGTAGATCTGGAAGACGATTCTTCCCCCTCTTCAGACTAGGGTGAAGTATGTTTCGATGCTTGCTCCTTCTCAGTTGCATCACCTCTCTCCTCTTTAGAATGGAAATGAGATGATACCACCAACTTCCTCTTTGTTAGTCGGACGAGGGGGATGTTGTCTGGGTCACTCTTCTCACCCTCCAAATCATATTGATCCTTCAACTAAGTAGTAATAGCCTTGTACTTTTCTTTCCGAGATCCCCTTGTCGTAATGGAGTTGGTGGTGCCATATAGTACCTACATGTGAACTATCTTAGTCGACTGAACCAAAAACAAAAAACAAAATGTTAGAAAATTTTTACAAATTTTAGCCTCCCACGGGCGTCAGAGGTCTGACATCCCGTATTGATGGGCATCGGGATAGTCAGTGAGTTTTTAAGGACTTTTTTTCCTTCCATGGTTACTTGCCATGGTCGTGGGAGGTCCTACGTTCCATCAGGATTGGGCATCGGAATTTGACAGAGGCCCTGATAACGCTCAAATCGTGCTCTTCAAATAGGAGGTCAAGGCGATCGTCAGAGCAAAACATAATTTATAATTTCCAACGAGTGTCGGGGTCATACCCAAGGGAACAATGTAGTCGCAATCAAGCTAATAAAGAATCCAAGAAACTTATTGAAGTTCAATTAACAAAAAGGGAAAAGATATCTAAAAGGGGGTATTAAGAACTACAACTAAAGAGAAAAGAAAATCAATTAAAAGATAGATTGATCAATGGATTTCCTTGCTTTCGCTAAGCAAGGATAACAAGGGATAATTGGGAATGAGAATTCAATTCACAACACTTGCACCTGGTTGACACCTAGGTAGTCTTGGTTAAAGGTATGCCTAACCATCTTTCGACCAATCGAGCATATATCTCGTGTGTTCTCTCGAACCACCATGAGTAAGCAATAAGCCAACCAATTAACTTGGGTGAGTTGGGTTATCTCTAACCCCAACTCTTAGATGGGAGTTTTCCGCAACCAAACTATCTCTAGCCTTGGTCTAAAGTGGAAACCCCAAATCCCCAATAATGAATCTTCCCGAATTTAGGGTAATTCTCTCTCAAGCAAAAAACCAATTTAGAAAGCTAAGTCAATGTTTGCAACTGTTGACTATAAATTCAAACATGGAGGATTTAATAGACCCAAATACTCAAACAAGAACAAAATCTAGATATGAATTCAATTACCCAACAAGTATTATCTCTAATACAACCCAAATCTCAATTCAACAATTACACTAATAAAATAGCAATTAAGAGCAAGAGTTGAAGAATGGAAACTAAGGATTTTACAATAATGAGCATCCAAATCTTCACTCCTATGGTGTTGGTTGATGAACTTGCTCTCCAAGCTTGCCAAAAGTTTTGAGAATAGCCAAAGATCCTTTCCAAAATGGCTGAGGAGTCTTTTGTATCAATTGGGGTTTCCAAAAGTGGGAATTTATAATTATGTCCTGCAGCTGATGACCCCTTTATCACGGTCGCGTGATCATGCTTTGCGACCGTGAAGTTCTGTGTTTTCTCTCCAAGCAGTCGCGTGGTCTCAACCTCATGGTCGCGTAGTTATGACTTCTTCTTCCACGCGGTTGTGTGGCTTCACTTCGCGGTCACGTAGTTTTAGTTATCTACTTGTGCATCATGGTCGCGTGATTTACTCTCGCGGTCGCAATGAGTAACTTGATGTCAGTGATCAGCAGCTCCTTTTAGCTCCTATTTGACTTGTTTTCAGCCGAATCTTTCCCGAACACTTCTAAAACACAGAAACCTGTAAAATAGAAGAAATTTGTGTCAAATTGCACTATTTATACACTTTATACTAGCAAAGGTATAAGATTAGAAGCTAAATAAGTAGGTAGAATACCAACTTATCAAACCCCCAAACTTGAACTATTGCTTGTCCTCAAGCAACTTAAAAATTCTAACTCAAGAGGCATACAATACAAGTGCAAATGACAATACCAAAAGCCAAGGAAAATCCATTTCAAGCACCAAGCATGACTTCGGTTGGTACTAATGATGAGTCAATCACATGATAACTTACTCTACACATTCCCCTCGTTTCAAGACACAATTCAATGATGCAATGGCACAATAAGAATAAGCAAGTGACAACAACCAATGTTCGAGATGTGACTCAAACTACTAGCTTACCAAAACATGCTCATTTGACTCATTTTCGGAGTTTATCAATGTCACCAACTATCCTAATTCGCATGTCCTCACAAGAATGAAAGTTCCAAAAACATATTACGTACAAAGACAATCACAAGGGACAAATACAAACACTCACACTCACAAAGAATTTCAAGTACCAACAAGTATGAACCATAGGCTTGCCCTTATTTTCATTTGCCGCTAGCTCAAATACAATCAGTCGAAGATCTCAAAGGGCTTTTCAAAGCTTGTAATGTAGGCTTGGGGATGGGTAGGATATGCATTTGGATTCAAATGATTACATCCTCTTCAAACTCTATACAACTTTTTCAATTTGAAACCAAGGACATTCCTTTCATTTTCATTCAACACGAGGCACCATTTCACTTCTTTTTATTTGAAGCCCCAATTTTTATCATTTTCTTCACCTTGGAGGATTCATTTCTTTTCTTTTCTTTCCTCTTTTCCTTTCATTTTGCTTTGTTTCTTCCTTCTTTTTGGCAATTCTTATTAAGAAACAAACACTAATTTAGTCATTAGCACTCCTCCAAGGTACCTTTATCAGCCCCCAAACTTAGGCTCTTAGCCTCGATTTCACACCTGCAGAGTAAAGAAGGGATGGGTTCAAGAGAGGGACTCATGTTAAAAAATGGTCTAAGGATTCTATGAAGGTTGTCAAAGAAAAGGTATTAGGCTCAAGGGGGGTCACTAATGATTCAATTTAAGTGCAATAGTGGCTTTTAAGACTAAGTAAGCTTTGATAATCACAAAGAAGGCCTAAGATCATTTCTCCAACCAAAAGTAATAAATACTAGCTTTAAAGACTAACCGGGCAAGTTCTAGTTAACACAAGCAAGCACAAGAATTATTCAACTAAACCTCACCACACACGACATGCAAATCATTCAAGAAAGATCAATTTTAACTTCCTAAACAAGAGCAAAGAAGAGCCATTTTACATTATCCCCGCTAATGAGCTAAGAGTCACAAAAAGATTAAAGGGTTATTACAAGCATCATTCTGTACCATGCACAAATTTTTGGAAGGGTATGCATATTTAACTTAACATGTAAGACTACTTCCTTAGTACCAAACAAGTCAATTACAACAAAAACCTTAAAAGATGACGATTTGCCCTTAAGAATGACGTCACTCAGTCTATCATTGGGCCAATTCATCTATGTAATTCGATATGGCTACACAAAGTGGATCAACCCAACCATCACAATCAACAGGCACATGTGATTTGCATATGCCAAAGTGCGGGTCGCACATGCAACACACATGCCAATAATGGGCATGTGCTAAGCTCATGCAATTCGCACATCGACATGTGCGATTCTATGTTCCTAGCTCCGACAAGCTCTATCTAGACTAACGGGTACTCAGACTTCCCCTAGCTCTAAAACATCCAACACACCTACTAAAAAAAGAAAAGAAAAAAAAACAAAGAAGCTACACGTAAGGAAACTAACAACCTAAACCATCACCTCTATCCATATAACCAAATAAACTCGATGTGGGTACATCAATATAAAAATAAGCCTGACAAGGGCGCATTAATATCCAACAATAAAATAAAAAATAAGCCCGACAAGGGCGTAATATCCAAAATAAAACAACATGCTAGATAGAGTGACATCCACCCCCAACTAACAACGTGCAGTGCCCTCACTACAACAAAATAAGAGAAGAGTTTGAGAGGGCTCCCTGAAGGGTGTATCACTCAGAACCAGAACAACTAGGTCTAGAAAGGACCCAGTGCCCCTTATCAGCATCATCCTCAGCCTGAGACCCACATAGCTTCCTCAAAGTGCTCATCATCTCCGTGAGGAACTTGCTTTGCTTCCTATCATGGTCCCTCTGTTTTTTATGTCGCCTTTCCACCTTAGCCAACCTCTACTTGATGTGCTATTGCTGGCTTGCCACAGTAGTTTGTGTAGGGCCACTAGGAGTAGTGGAAGATGACGGCCCCGATGACAGTGTGGTGGAACCCTCTCCCAGACCCGAAGGTAAGCCTGCTATAATCTGGTGAAGATGGGCATCCATGACATAGACTTGGTTGGAGATGTGGAAGAGTGTCGGAGGTCCAATCCTGAGGGGACCAATAGCCTCCACAACATCGGCTAACTCATGTGCTTTACTGGACTCAGGAAATAGACCAAATGATGGTGAATCCACATCTATATTCCTCTTCTTTGATGCTTACAAGGGGCCTCTCTTCTTCAGAGGGTGAATCAATTTTTCTGGCTTCGTCTCATTTTACCCATTCCTTTTTGCCACCCCGACTTCATAGCATAAGTGAGTGATCAATAAAGGAAAGAGCAGACTCTTGCTACCATCAAGGACCACTTGTTGAATTTCTTGCACGATCAGTTTGCCTACATTCACCGAAACACCCTCCATCATAGCACAAATAACCTTTGCTTTATCAGGGGTCACATCGGATTCATTATTTGAAGGCATGACTCGGGAACAAATGATCGAAAGTAAAGTGCGGGCCTCAAGGTTAAACTCATAGGACTCAATCCTCGTATTCAATGCTATCTATTGCAGGACTGTGCCATCATAGAAGTTCTCCACAAACCAATTGGTCTCCAACTCTTTAGCTTGGGCTTTCTATGTGGCATTATCGATATTCGGGAGGTGGTAGTATCTATTGATCAACTCCAGATCAAAATGAACAAACTTGCCCCGATCTATCACAACCAAGTCATTGGCAAATTCCGTCTCAGCTACATTAGAATAAAATTCACAGACCATGGCAAAGTTTTCCTTGATAGGCTCGACAGCGAAACACAACCACCCACTAGCAACCAACTTTCCATGGAAGTCGGCCCATTTCTCCTCCAATCTGTTCAACACCTCGCTCCCTCGTGATTGGCTTTGTAAAAAGACATTCATATAGTTAGGATCACTTGAGGGAGACGAAGGTTCCTTGGTCAAAGAACTCTTCGTCAGCAACTTAGTAGGCATCTTCATGTTCAATTCTGGCCATTTTAAAGCTTAAGGTACCTACACAAGGAACAAAGTTGTCAAACAATGATATAGGCATGTAAAGCAATGTATTGGGACATGATTAGGCCAAATAAATGAGCCGAAACAAGCCTAGATAGAGCTGGGCAGAGTTGTTGTTTTGGGGACTATAAAAACTGGTCATCGCGATCGCGGGATTTTTCATCGCGATCGCGAGGAATAATTTATTTATTTATTTATTTTGAAAAATTTAAGTCATCGCGATCGCGGAATATGACATCACAATCATAAAGGTCAGTGAAGTTGGTCATCGCGATCACGGTGTTGGACATCGCAATCGCGATGGTCATCTTCTTGCCCAGAAAAATTCATTCGGACTTTTCGTCGAACAGGTGCTTTGCACCCTTTTGCACACCATTTTTACAACATATGGGCATCACTTTTTACCCCAAAAATCAGCAAACCAATAGATTACTAACCCCCTACTATATTTCACTCATAATTTCATACCACACACCCACTTTGCACATTATGAAGAAAGCAAAAGATTAACACTCAGTTGGGAGTTTAGACCACTTACAAGCACAATGAGGGTAGATTGAAGACGATAAAATGGAGATCATACCTAAGGAAGTGCAAAGATGCTTATGGAATTGACGTTGATGGATGGATTATTCTTGCCTTTAGGAGAGAACAGAACCAAGTTTCAAAGCAATTTTTGCTTTTGAAACGGCTTGTTTGAACTTTTAATACCTGGTAACTGTTCAGTGCCTCACAATCACGAGGCTTTATCACGCAATCGCAATAAGTTAAAATCACCCGACTCCATGCGATTGTGACGTGGACACGCGGTCGCGAAGAGTCTGGAAAAATTTACCTCATTGAGATCATGAGGGTCAGGTGTCGCGATCGTGATGCCTTAGCATCATATGAGTTTTCCAAATTTTTGCAGAGTGTACTATTTTGACGTGCAAAGCCGGGTGTGATGGGAACTTTGAGAGGTGCGAAACGCCCCTCCTTCACACATGCCAATATTTTTGCTCAGTTCACTGTTTGCTTGTGCGATGGCATGTGCGACGGGTACTCTTCCATGTGTAAAAAGCATATTTTTAGAGGTATTTTTGGTGCTTTTCAACACTTGGTTCCTCTTCTCATTCCTTTGGGCACAAAAAAAAATACACCTAAAAGGAACAAAAAGTGAAGTAAAGCATAAAAATGATTTGTTGCCTCCCATCAAGCACATAATTTAACGTCGCGGCGTGATGCAAGATATCTCACCATTTGGATCTCTACTTGGAAGATTTGACCATTTGACCCAAACTTGAATAGAGTTTCTGGTGACAATCCCGGGGTGAAGGTTCTAACATGAGAAGGCCATTCTTTTGATTTCGCATTTCCCACTTTTTGGCTTTCAAGTGAGAAAGTACACTTTGCCTTCTTTCCACGACAAACTAAAAACCGGACAGACCTGCATCCACCCTCCTTCCAAGGTCTTCCAAAAGTTTGATTACTTCAACTTTCTTCTATTTAATCAAACTTAAGGTCGAACAAAGGTTGAAGTGTGATTTGGGTGTCTCCACCTTAAAGCTTGCCTCATTCATAACATCCTCAGTTAGAGATGCTATGACATCATGACCCACATATGGGGTAGTTGGTTGCAACACCACCTTCAATTCATGATCCTCCCTTGTGGTTTCCTCTTCTTTATCCCTTGCGTCCACAAAGCATTGCTTTATGGATTGCACACTCTCCTCTTAGGTTTCTAGAGAGGCCAAGAGGGTTTGGATCTTGACACATATGCCTTCTTCCCTTGCAAATTCATGGTCCCTAATAAGGTCACAAGCACCACTAGCAACATTGTTAGCACAAGAAGGGGGAGGAGGAAGATCATCATTGGGGAATTCTCTCCAATGTCCATCACGACCACCACAAAAATATCTACCTCTCCTAGGGCCAATTCGACACCTTCTTCTAAGGTGGGGTCCTCTACAATAAACACAATAGTCGGTAATATAAATTGGGATGCAACTATCAACATTTCTAGCATTCAAATAAGCCATGATGACATCAACAAAATAAAACTAAACAAAAGAAAAACAACTATTAAAAAAATGAACTAGAGTAAGTAAACTCAAATTCTAAACTAACTATATACGCTGAATTGTTCCCCGGCAACAGCGCCATTTTTGATAACACTCAAATTGTGCTCTCCAAGTAGGAGGTCACGGTGATCGTCAGAGAAAAACAAAATTTATAATTCCTAATGAGTGTCGGGGTCATACCCAAGCGAACAATGTAGTCACGATCGAGCTAATAAAGAATCCAAGCAACTTATTGAAGTTCAATTAACAAAAAGGGAAAATATATCTAAAAGGGGGGATTTACGAACTACAACTAAAAATAAAAGAAAATCAATTAAAAGATAGATTGATCAATGGATTTCCTTGCTTTCTCCAAGCAAGGACAACAACGCATAATTGGGAATGAGAATTCAATTCACAAGACTTGCACCAGTTGACACCTAGGTAGTCTTGGTTGAAGGTATGCCTAGCCGTCTTTTGACCAATCGAGCATATATCTCGTGTGTTCTCTCGAACAACCATGAGTAAGCAATAAATCAACCAATTAACTTGGGTGAGTTGGGTTATCTCTAACCCCATATCTTACATGGTAGTTTCTGGCAATCAAACTATCTCTAGCCTTGGTCTAGAGTGGAAACCCCAAATCCTCACTAATGAATCTTTCTGAATTTAGGGTAATTCTCTCTCAAGAAAAAACCCAATTTAGAAAGCTAAGTCAATGTTTGCAACCATTTACTATAAATTCAAAAAAGGGGGATTCAATATACCCAAATATTCAAACAAGAACAAAATCTAGATATGAATTCAATTACCCAACAAGTATTATCTCTAATACAACCCAAATCTCAATTAAACAATTACTCCAATAAAATAGCAATTAAAAGCAAGAGTTGAAGAATGGAAACTAAGGATTTTACAATAAAGAGCATCCAAATCTTCACTCCTATGGTGTTGGTTGATGAACTTGCTCTCCAAGCTTGCCAAAAGTTGTGAGAATAGCCAAATATCCTTTCTACAATGGCTGAGGAGTCTTTTGTATCAATTGGGGTTTCTAAAAGTGGGAATTTCCAAATCTGTCCTACAACTTATGATGCCTTCATCGTAGTCGTGTGATCATGCTTCGCGATCGCAAAGTTCTGTGTTTTCTCTCCATGCGGTCGCGTGGTATCAACCTCTCGATCACATAGTTTTGACTTCTTCTTCCATGCAGTCACATGGCTTCACTTCGCAGTCATGTAGTTTTGGTTTTCTCCTTGTGCATCACGATCACATGATTTACTCATGCGGTCGCAATGAGTAACTTTGTGTCAGTGATCAGCAGCTCCTTTTAGCTCCCATTTGACTTGTTTTCACTCGAATCTTTCCTGGACTTCTAAAACACAAACACCTATAAAATAGAAGAAATTCGTGTCAAATTCCACTATTTATCCAATTTATACTAGCAAAGGTATAAGATTAGAAGCTAAATAAGTAGGTAGAATACCAACATATCAGGGCCCTTCAGGCACTAGTCCCTTTCCTACGCCCTGATCCAACGCCCGTCGTGCCTACGACATCCCATCAGGCCAGCCCATGGGATCATATCAGCATAAGTTTTTATCTCTCCCCACTTTTATTAGTTTCAAATTTATCACCTCACCCAAACAATCAACATACACAAATTATGAATGAATTTTTCTATAAACCATTAACATAATTAACACAACCCTAGTTTGTTATTTTTATCAATGTACACGCACAAAAAAATTCAACTCTATGCAAAGTTCATAACTAGAGTTTCCTAACACAATGTTATTTTATAAACAGATGAACCCTTAGTTACTTTAGAACATCAATGAAAAATTAAAATCAATAGTCATCACTCTTGATTTTTAACACTATCTTGAAAAACAATTTGTGAATGTTGGTGTGAACTTGCTTAGTGTGCTTTTTGTGATGGCTATGTGTCTAGGGAACGTGGGGGAGTGATGATCGGTATTTGAGGAGTGTATAAGGAAGGATATCATAGGTGAGAGATGTGAGAAGAGGGAGAGAATTTTAGAGTGAAGGGAATTTAGGAGGTTGACCTCAATTGAATAAGGTCAATTCTTATTTGAATACTTGTAAAGGGGAAGGGAAGTCTGGGTCGGGTCTGGTCAAAAAATTTTAAAATTTAATTGACCCTTTGACTGACTCAGATGATGGGCTATCGTGATTCCCATAGGGCATGAAATATCCCATCGGAGATGAACTTACCTGGGCATCTGAGACCTTATTTCCCACGCCCGTCGGAGTCACGATGGCCCATCATGTCGGTACGTAGGAAGAGGCCAGTGGCTTCTTATCCTTACACTTATGTATGTAAGCCCATTTCATATGCCCATCATAGATGCAATGGCCCATTGTGTCTTGATGTGGAATAGGCCAGAGACCTTTTTTATGATATTCTTTAGTGCATGCATATTTCCTACGGGCGTAAAACCTGCAACGTCCCATCACATATGCCCATAGGACCCTTTTTTCTGTAGATTTTCTTCTCTTCAACTTTACCAACTCCTTCACACTTAAAAAAATGTTAGTTCATGGGTTTCCTACCATGCAACGCCTGATTTAACATCGCGACACGACGCAGGTCACTTGACTACTCAGACTTCATCAAGTTTCCTTCATGGGTTTCCTTCCATGCAGCACCTAATTTAACGTTGCAACACGATGCAAGTCACTTGGTTAATCAAACTTCACCAAGCTTCCAAGCTTCAACCACTTTGATTTCTTCAGCATCTCCCAAATAAGCTTTGACACACTGACCATTTTCCTTGAACCGCTTGCCATCACGGTTCTCAAGCTCTATAGCACCATATTGGGATACTTACACTATTCAAAATTGCCCCATCCATTTTGACTTACGATTTCCTAGAAACAAGTGCAGTTTTGAATTGTAGAGTAAGACCAGCTCGCGCGGTTGAAACTCTCTCTTCTAAATCTTTTGGTCATGGTACATCTTTATTTTCTCCTTGTACATTGCTGAACTCTCTCATATGCATTCAGGAAAAACTCATCAATTTCATTTAATTGGATAAGCCATTGATAGGATGCATCACACAAGTCTAGGTTCATCTTCTTAAGTGCCTACATGGCCTTATGCTCAAGCTCCACCAGAAGATGACACACTTTTACAAACTCAGTCTTATAAGGTGAAATACCTATAAGGGTCTTATAGGCTGTCTGATATGCCCATAGGGCATCATCAAGCCTCCTAGAACAATCTGTTCTGTGCACATTCACCGTCTTTACAAGGATGGATATTATCTCTCAATTGGACACCTCTACTTGCCTATTATTCTACGGATGGTAAGGTGTTGCCACACTGTGCCTCACCCCATACTTCCCAAGTAGAGCCTTGAACAACTTATTACAAAAGTGAGACCCTCCATCACTGATGATTGCTCGCGGGGTGCCCAATATGTAGAAGATATTCTTTTTCAAGAACGTTGTGACACTCTTGCCTTCATTGTTGGGAAGCGCTATCGCCTCCACCCATTTTGACACATAGTCAAGAATAACCAATATATACCTCATACCATTCAACATCACAAAAGGACCCATGAAATCGATTCCCCATATGTTAAACAGTTAAATCACTAGGATAGGAGTAAGAGGAAGCTCATGCTTCCTTGAAATGCCTCCTTCCCTTTGGCATCGATTACAGGCCCTTGCGTACTCATAATCATCCTTGTGGAAGGTCGGCCAGTAGTAGCCTCATTGTAAGATGTTGTGGATTGTTTGATTACCACCATGATGTCCTCCTATAGGAAAGGAGTGGCACACCTCAAGGATATCTTCCATTTCTATTTCATCTATGCATCTACGAATCATGGTGTCACCGTATACATGGAACAAATAAGGCTCTTCCAAGAAAAATATCTTCACATCAGACATGAACTTCCTTCATTGATGGACTGTCAGGTCCGGAGGAACTATATCACTTGATAAGTAGTTAACAATGTCGGCATACCATGGGATCAAATTCTGAGAAGCGGCCAATACCAGTTCATTTGGGAAGGCATCATCAATATCAAGCTCATTTTTTAGCTGCAACATCGCCTCATCTTCAAGTCTGGATAAGTGATCAGCCACCTGATTTTCTGTATCTTTGTGATCCTTGACTTCAAAGTCAAATACTTGCGAAAAGAGCACCCAACGAATCAACCTAGGCTTAAGATACTTCATATCCATAAGATACCTGAAAGATGCATGGTCTTTGTGCACTATCACCTTGGTGCCAAGAAAATAAGATTTGAGCTTTTCAAATGCAAACACCACAGCTAGCAGCTTCTGTTCGGTCACTGTGTAGTTCTTATGAGAAGGGTTTAGTGCTTTACTAGCATAGTAAATTGGGTTAAGAATATTCTCTCATCTTTGGCCTAGGACTGCTCCTAGAGATACTCCACTAGCATCACATATAACCTCAAATGTCTCAGACCAATCAGACGCAACAATAATAGGGGCTGAGATTAACTGCAACTTTAGGCATTTGAATGCCTTCAAACACGCCTCATCAAACACAAACTTCACATCCTTCTTTAATATCTTGTACAAGGGATGTGCAATCTTAGAGAAGTTCTTTATAAAACTGCGATAGAACCCAACATGCCCTAAGAAACTTCAAATAACCTTCACTGAACTTGGAGGAGGTAATTTTTCAATCACCTCTATCTTGGCCTTGTCAACCTCAATCCCCTTTATAAAAATCCGGTGGCCCAAGAAAATACCACCCTTTACCATAAAATGGAACTTCTCCCAGTTCAGTACCAAGTTGCACTCTTCACATCTTCGCAGCACACAACTCGGATGGGATAAGCTATCATCAAATGAGTCACCAACAATAGATAAATCATCCATGAATATCTCAATAGTATCTTCCACCATGTCAGAGAAGATC
Organism: Jaltomata sinuosa; assembly: GCA_003996215.1. NCBI lineage: Eukaryota > Viridiplantae > Streptophyta > Magnoliopsida > Solanales > Solanaceae > Jaltomata > Jaltomata sinuosa. Next base: position 190,129 of record QJPP01002248.1, read on the forward strand.
AACATCATACATCTCTAAAAGGTTGTTGGTGCATTACATAATCCAAATGGCATCCTCTTGAAAGCAAACTTCCCATATGGACAAGTGAAAGTAGTCTTCTCTTGTCCTTTATGAGCAACAGAAATCTTATTGTATCCTGAGTAACCATCAAGAAAATAGTACCATCCTTTACTAGCAAGATGGTCTAACATTTGATCCATGAATGGCATTAAAAATTATCCTTCTCAGTCTATGAGTTTAGCTTTCTGTAATCCATGCAAACACACCATCCTGTAACTGGTCTTATTGGAATCAACTCAGTCTTAGTATTGGGAACCCCAGTGATTCCACCCTTTTTTGGCACACACAAAACTGGGGTCACCCACTTGCTATCCACAATAGGGTAAACCACGCCTGCATCCATCCACTTAGTTATCTCTTTCTTGACAAATTTTTGCATAGGATGATTCAGCCTACGCTAGTTCTTAATACTCGGAACAAAATTTGGTTAAAGCTGAATTTTGTGCGTGCATATGCTTTGTGGGATACCAATAGTGTCAGCAATAGACAAACTAATGGCCCTTTTGAACCACTTCAATATAAACACAAGTGCTTTAACTTTCCCTTCTCCTAAGTCAGCTGCAATGATCATAGTCAAAGTATTGTTGGCTCCTAAGAAATCATAACGCAAGTGTGATAGGAGTGCCTTGAGCTCCAAGACTGGAAGCTCCTCAATAGATAATTTGGCTGGTGGGGTTACTCTATTCTTCAAGTCAAGTTCAAGCTTCTTCAGAGCATAAGAGTAAGAACCCATATCAGCAAGCACTTCTACCATGGAAGCATACTCATCAATGTCATCCCCATCAAAGTTCATGATCATAGCTATAAGTGCTTCAACACCAAGTCTCTCCTCAACTGGGATTGATAAATGCTCTTCATCCACAACATCAATGACTGAGACCACCCGCATATCATCATGATGCTTCATAGATTAGGATATGTTAAAAGTAACCTCCTCATCATTCAGCCTAAATTTCATCTGCCCTGTCTCTAAGTCAACTAAAGCATGTTCTGTGGCAAGGAATGGTCACCTCAAGATGATGGGGACCTTAAAATCCACCTCATAGTATTGAATCATGAAGTCCTCTAGGAAGATAAAGGAATCCACTTTCACAAGCACATCATATAAGATACCCACTGGCCTCTTAACAGTGTGATATTCCATCAATAGCCGCATTATTATCGGTATGGGGGCTCCTAAGCCCAATTGTCTAAATACTACCTACAACATTAAAGTAATGCTCGCACCCAAATCATATAAAACCTTGGAAAAATAGAATTCCCCAATTGTGCATGGAATAGTGAAGGCTCCACGATCCTCTCTTTTTTGCACAATAGAACGGGAAGCAATTGCACTACAATGGTGCAAATTATCTACAGGCTCAAAACTGATAGTTCTCTTCTTTTTCACCAAGTCCTTCATGAAATTCACATAACCAGTCATCTGCTCTATTGCCTTAACCAAAGTAATATTAACCAAAAGTTGTTTCAACATAGATATGAATTTTCTATACTTGCCTTCTTCAGCCTTCTTGGCTAGTGTTTATGTGAAAGCAGAAGGAAGTCTAGGCATTGGTTTTATAACTTCACTAACCTCCTTTTCCTTCCTCTTAGTCTCAGTTGTCTCTTTTACCATTTGGCTTTTCTCATCACCCTTTACCTCAGACTCAACCACAGCTTCAACTTCATTATTTTCAGGTTCACTTTGCTCCTCAACAACTATAGGGATAGGAGTGTCAAAAGTCTTCTTTCTGCTTCAAGTAGTTACCACAATGCAATGTTTATCATTCTTTGAATTTTGAACTGTATCTCTTGGAAGAGTACTCTTTTGATGCTTATTTAGAGTTGTAGACATTTGGTTCATCTGCGTCTCAATCTACTTTATAGCGACTGCACGTGACTCTACTTTCTGACTCATACCTGAGATGTACACGTACCTCCTTCAAGTTACTATCAGTAGACTTAACCTTTTGCAACACTTTGGCTAATATCTCCTTCACAGTTGGCTGTTTGGGTGATGCTTCACGATTTCCAAGAGGGACATACAGGATGCTTCTATAATTATTGTAGCCATCCCTCTTGCTCCAGTCACTATCTCTGTCTCTACCCCTTTTCTTATCTCTATATCCTGATTGGTTATAGTTCTTATCTTTGTCTCTATTATTTTCCCAATCTCTATTCTGACCTTGGTTTCCTTAGCCATTGTCCCGAAAACCCTCCACTTGATCATTCAGATAATTTACCTCTTTATCGGATTTATGTCTATCCTGTCGTGGTGACTTTCCTTGTGAACTTATAGCATTCACTTTTTCCTCTCCATTCTTAAGGATTTCCTTTGCGATCAGATCTATACTTGTCTTCAGTCAAGCAATATCCTATATCAGCTTCTGAAGCTCCTACTAGTATAAAGATTTACCAACAACATAAGTTCCCGCTGCACTCTCTGAGTCTCTCGTATAATAGGCCCTGTTTTTCTTGGTGACTCTGTCAAGCATCTTAGACGCTACTGCGAAAGTGTTTTCCATTAATGCTCCCCTCTTGACTGTGTCAGCAACTACCTTAGTATTTGCGTTCAGTGTTCTATATAAAATATCCATTAGATGATCTGTAGTTATTCCAAGATTCAGCACCTATTTCATCATCTTATTAAACCTAAGCCAAGTCTCATATAGTGCCTCTATGCTTAACTAGTTGAAGTTATATATTTACTGTTTGAGCTGTAACATCTTTGATGGAGGAAAAAACCTTTCTAGAAACTGACTCTTCAGTTCCCTCCATATAGGTATTCAACTATTAGGAAGCTCAGTAAGCCACAATGTCACTTCTTTAGTCAACAAAAATGGGAACAACTGCAACCTAATAGCATTTTGGTCTACCTCTGGAAGGGTGTATGCTTTGTAGATCCCCACAAAGTTAACCAAGTTTAAATTTGCATCATCATTGGGCTTTCCAGAAAATAAGCTCTTCAGGTTCAACAACTGGATCATAGTGCTAGTGATGTCAAACTTTGTACCATTGGGCAGTGGTGGCAATATTATGGGTCCTGTTATCCCTACATCATTGATATCATCATCATTATCAACATTGTAGTAAGGGATGTGTCAGTGGACTCTTTGCACTCGTGGTGCAACTGGATCTTGAGGTGCATTGTGTCTGGTTGCCTTATCTCTTACAGCTTGAGCATTTAGTGCGGCTTGACGAGCAGCATCTTCCCTTGATTGCCTTGCATGTTTTGTTGCAGCATTTTAATATGCTAGGTCTTTGGAAATCTGAGCATCTTGCATGCACCTCTTCATCTGCCTACTTTTGTCGTGCTTTGGCTAATATCTGAGTTGTGGCCTATTCTGGTGTCTCAAAAACTCGCTCATTAACCATGTTTCTCAAAGTTCGTGGGAGTTTGGGATTGAATAGAATTAGGGGATTGCATTTACTTCTTATACTGGTCATGCACAAGTGTGCAACCTGTGGGACAAAAACAAAAACAACAGTAAAAGTAAAATCAAGAAGTAAGGATTAATAGTGAAATAAATACAATCTCTCTTAATCATAAGGCGTATTCCCCGGCAGTGGCACCAAATTTTGATACGCCTAAATTGGACCTCTAAAAGAAGCATAAAGTGATCATTGTTCAAATATGGAACCCAACGAAGGTTAGGGTCAATCCCACAGGGAATATGGTAAGACTAGGGTCAACTCTGTCTATTCGTGCTCTTAGCCATTTATTTCCCAAAAAAGGGGTTTTAAAGTAAAAGTAATATTTGTAACTAGGATTCAAACATGTGAAAACATAACAGTTTGCAAGTATTGTAATCAATGAGAGAAGTGACTAGGGAAGTGTTCCCCATGAGTTCACAATGCAATAAGGAATTGTACCAGCAATCTAGTCTAGTGCTATGCATGCAAGATCGGTAAGTTAGGTTCTCCTAAGTGGATGGTTACCAAAATAGAAGAGTGTCACCACACAACTTGGTCAGTCTATGGGAATTGGCTTTGCTAACCCTTACCAATGATCCCGGATTAGCTTTTCCTGGGCAACTTCAAGCTAATTAAGTGAGGGTTGCTAGCCTTAAATCTCCATTGTATAATCCCATTTCCTATATATTTGGTCAAGCAAGTAGGAATAAGGCGAGTTCTAACATTTGCAACCGTTAAAAACCAATCAAAACTATAGGAAGAACAATACATGCATGAGCACCTTTCTAGGATTACTAAGTACTTTGCTTACTTTGTCAATCCTTCATGGTTCTCACAACCCTAGTTGTGGATTTATCTACTCATGGTTGTAAGAAAATAATCAGATTCAGATGAATAGATCGTGAGTATAACTTACAAAGACAAGTAAAGACAACCAGAATCCTGAATTCTCAAGAACACTTTAATAATCAAGAACAAAACTTGAGTTCTCAAAAGTATGGAATAAAATCTCAACAATTTGTTATGATGTCTCAAAGTTGCATAACAATTTAAAAATAATGCATAACATCTGAAATAAAACCCTAGAGAATGTATTTATAGACAAAAAAAAACAAATTCTTATAGAACTTAGAGAGCTGGAATGTAGCAGTTCTGACAGGCAGGCCCCACGGGCCATCGTGGCTGCCATGGGCGTCGTGGGTGCCCATCGAGTCTTCTAATCTTCAAGTCTTAGGCCCTCTACCTTGTTTCCATAGGCAAGTGTGATGAGCCATCGTGGTTTCCACGGGCGTCGTGGGCAACCCATTGGCTAACTCATCTGCTCCTCCAGTGCCTCTGGCTCATTTTGCTGGACATCTATAATGTCCTATCGTGGCTCTCATGGGTGTTATTGCTAGTCATCAGACATGGCATCTATGCTTTTAGATTCACCGGTCCCTTTTCATGGGCAACTGTGATGGCCTGTGGCAGCTCTGATGCCCATCCCAACTAAGTGATGGGATAGGTTTTACCTTTAAATCTTTCTATCTCATTCCGACGTCCCCTCATACGGGTCATGATGGATCCCATGCCCGTAGGGCATGACTTTTAGCCCAGAAAACAATAACTTTTCAGTGTTTCTATCTTTTCAACGTGTTTCCCTAAACATGTAGAAAACGAGTATCATATCTAACAAAACACACTTAAGAACTCCCAAAATCCTTAGTTTTAAGCGTCGAAAGTGTCGTGAAATTCTGGCATATCACACTAGCTAGCAGTTTGTATGTTATCTCTATTTTAGATTACATGCTTATGGAATGTATGCTAAATGAATCCATGTTGATAGGTATACACAAAAAAAATGCGTTCATAAGTTATATGATATATAAGAAAGGATGTTACATGGTTTACAAGTTACTTGTCTTATAGAATGTGTAACTGTTAATGTGTATGTCAGAAGTCTTATGTTTACAAGTCATAGGGGGATTATTTGTTAATTTTACAATTAGTATGTTTACATGATATGGTCCCAAATATTATGGGGCTGAGTATTCTCCCCCTTTTTCAGTTCATATAATAGAGCGTCTAAGTTTTAATGCTTATATGCTACACAATTAGCTGTTGTAAACACCAAAATGCAGCAGTTCAGAAGGTGTAGGTTATATGAAAATTATTTGGAAAACAAAGGAAGTGCATGTAGTTTATTCGTTAGATGATCCATGAATTATCTATCCCTCTAATTATTTTCTTCATGAAAATATTTGCTCAGACATAGGTTAGCATCAGGAACTAATTATGCACATATTAGAAATTATTGGCTCTCACTTCATGATTATCTTAAGTCATCTTCTTACAATCTATATGTTATATGCATTATGAAATATATGTATAAATGTGGGGAGGAACGGAACTATCACTCCAGAGTTATTTTTGTTGTGTAGCAACAAAAAATGAATAACTTATCGGGTTAACCCTTGTAGGGCTTATGTGTTATAGTTAAATGTGCATATGCATTCTTACAACCTTTCACAGTGTAAGTAGAACAGAGTAAGTTGCAATTGTATGTTGTGAGCGACATTTGTAGTAATTGGACACCCTTTCCTAGCACTATTTATGGATTATATCACTAGAGCAGCGTATAGATGGGATTTCAACTAAGTATCAGATTGCTGTAATGACCCTCTAGGTCATTTTCTTATTTTTCATACTTCTTCTGTGTTTTGAGCTTTCCCATAGTGGCTACAGGTTATTTATAACTTTCCAAGATTGATAGTTTGGTTCCCGGGCAGTTTGTTAATGTTTTAAGCCTATTTCCCTGTTTTGTAACTCTTAAGGCTAGTAGAATTGACTTTGATCAACATTTTGAGAAGATGGCCTCAGATGGAAATTTTGTCAGTTCTATTAGCTCCAGAATGTTTACTTTGGGATAGAGGGACCTTTAGTTTGGGTCCCAAGACTTCTGGACTCATTTTGGGCTATTGGGTTCCTGTTTGATAAAAGGTGATTCTTAGGCATGGGGTCTACTTTTTGTTAAAACGATCTTCGTTAGGAATTTTGTCGATTCTATTGAGGGTAGCATAAGTTGTTTACGTTTATGGGACCCCAAATGAATTATGAGGGTCCATCTGGTCAATTTTTAAGTTGATTTTTTGTTGGTTTTACTGGTTGCTATTGCAGGGTCATATAACCGTTCGCCTATGCAGAAGGGTGGTTGCTTATGTGAGGCTCACGTATGCAGTGTACCCACCACATTTGTGAAAGAGGGTCCAGTGACCCAACCCTAAATCCTTCTCCGCATATGCAGAGGGGTGGCCACCTAAACAATGCTTGCATACGCGGTAGGGTCCTCGCCTACGCGAAAGAGGACCCATGGCACCTATATATTGTTCTCAACTTTGTTTTCTCCTTAAACATTCTGAAATTCTCCACGAATTCTAAGCTTTAAGTACTGGTTTAAGATCTAAAATTCACCTCAATTATTCTGGTAAGTTCCTCCTAATTCCCTTCTCCTTTTTCATCACTAATTTATGTTATATTCCGCTTAAATTTCCGTTAACTCCTTGTTTAAATTTCTTGATCAAAGTTGACTTTGGGGTTGTTTTGGGCCCCAAAACGACTCATGTTTGTGCCCAAAATTTGGGCATAGATTTATAAATCTGCTACAAACATAATTGTGAAATTTGTTTTTCATTTTGTTGCGCAAGCCCCGAGGGTCATTTTTTGACCCAATTTCTAACCCAAATTTCCATATAGAAATATGGGTGTCATTCTTCTTGTCTTGACACCTAGTTTATATTTTTGATAGCATGGCAATATTCTGAGGTTGTTCTAAAGGGCAAGATACATAAGTGATGATTCATGCTTGCAGTTCGGCCCTGAGGTAGGTTACAGTTCATTTATCGTAGACTTGGCTTAGTTAGATTTTATAGGTTATAAGTTGCATGAACGTTAGGCTAGGTATTAGGTTAAAATTAGGCGTAAGTCCTATTTTCTACTTGATTTTGGAAATTTTGGGACTGTAGACTAGTGCTACCATGTTTATCCTTAGTATAGGATCTTGTAGAATTGTCGTGGCTAGCTTGGAATCATTAGAATCACTTAGGGAGGTTTTAGAAGCAGAGTAGGTGCTTTTACTTGCTTTTCTTGCTTTATTTCTTTCATTTTTTCGTGTTTATTACCATATTTGTGTATCTGTAGGCCCGAGACCATAGCATGGATCAGACGGATTTCCAGGTCAGTTGTCTTATTTGGAGGGTATTTTACCTTAGTTTCTTTTACGTACATGATATTCTCTGAAGTTGGCATCATATCTCATACTGCATTGCATGAAAAATAGTTTGGAAATGAAAGAAATATGGGATTTTTAGTTCAAACTTAAGATTTTACTTGAGCACTAGTTTTCGAAAGAAAGTAAAGTACCACTATTTATGCTGGTCCGATGGAAATTTTTGGACCTTTTCTCTTTTATTTTTTTTACTGAGTCTGGGGCACAATTTTGGGTATCCCAAGGAGCACATATCTAGGTTTTACTTTTATGCATATGTTGATGAGCTCGAGGTTCCTTCTAGGCACCCGAGGTACTAGATATCGAGTTTTTACTTTTTACATTGGCCATATACTGCATCATGCCATCTCACGATGCATTGCATTGCATTGCCAATATGTACTTGGACTGCTTTTGCCCTTATTAACATTATTATCTTCACCATCAGTTTGGATAGTTTTATTTTCCGTTGATAACTAGATTTAGGTGGATCCCTGTAGTTAGTTTACTTTCTTGTGTCTTATAATATATATTATATTTTTGAGCTTGGTTTTCCTATGATGCCTACTAGGTACCCATTGTTTTGGTATTCATACTACACTCTGCATTTTTTTTATGTAACATATAGTACGATCCACCCTCGTTGAGCCTCTAGTTGTTCATGGACAGCTGCTGTTTGGATCAAAGTGAGCTCTTAGTGTTTGGAGATCCTTTACTTTATTCCATCTGCATATCTGTCTATATTTTTATATTTTGGATAGAGAACACATATTGTATAGCTATGTCATACATTAGATGCTCTTGTACCGATGACACCAGGTCCGGGGTTGGTCGTATAGATGTTTTATCTTCTCGGTCACTTTGGAGCCATTTTTGTATATTTATTACTGTTGGTATTTATATATGTTGTTTTCTCCCTTCTTGTATGTTCCCCTCCTGCTTTTTATTATTCAAATTGTTTTACTTCACTTCTATATTCTTGGGTTGGCTTGCCTATTGGGGACTTTTAGTAGGCGCGATCACAGCCCAATTTAGGGTCATGACAGAGTGGTATCAGAGCTCTAGGTTTGTCGGTCTCACCAGTACAAGAGAAAAAAATCTAGTAGAGTCTCATAGATTGGTACGATGATGTTTGTATCCTATCTGCTGGAGGATATAGGACATTCCTAGGAAAGATTCCATTTTGTTTGAATCCTTATTGTGCGTACTTAAAATTATCAACTTCTAAATATTGTTGTTTCACTCTTTCTTATATGGTTTGGATGAGATCAGCGGAAGGTGAGGACGAGACCCCTGCGCCTTAAGTTAGATCCCCAACTGAGGGATGGGGTAGAGGTTGACCAAGAGGTAGAGGTAGGGGATGGGCTGCAGTGCCAACTTTGGCCCATGTTAGATTACCATTGCCAGAGCTAGATATTAGGGTTGAGGATGTGCATTATGAGCCAAAGAGTATAGGGCAACCCAACTCCTGGTAGATTTCGTGGCTACACCAATGTTTTAGGATACATTGTTCCATTTGCTTGGGTTTTTTGAGTGTATGTCACAGCCAACAACTTTTCCTGGTACTCTGGTTGGTTCTCATATCAGCGGCGAGGCCCAGGCTTAGCCCAGGCAGTAGAACAGGGTTCCGAATCACAGCCTGCTACTATTACTCCTCCATTAGAGGTATTTCCAGTCTCTAGAGTTGTTCAACCTATTCTAGTTGGGTTATTCATGTCTTCTAAGGAGGAGAAGATGCTTGGTAGGTTTCTGCAGTTGAGTCCCCCGAGGTTTTACGGTGCTCCTAGAGAGGATGCATATGAGTTTCTGACTAGTTTCTAGGAGAGGTTGCATAACCTTGGGTTAGTTGAGTTGCACAGAGCATATTACACCATATTTTAGCTGGAAGTAATACAGTGGTTGAGGTCCTATATAGCTTGCAGACCAGTCGAGTCACCTCCGCTTACTTAGGCATAGTTCTCCACAACATTCTTGTAGAAGTATGTACTGCACTGTTTGAGAGAGCGGTTGATGGATAAGTTCACCAGGTTGGAGCAGGGCTCCATGTTTGTCTCAGAGTATGAGGTCCATTTCCATGAGTTGGCTGACATGTCATCATGATTTTGCCCACCGAGCACGAGAGGGTGTGTCACTTTGTTAGATGGTTGACTTTACAACTTTGTTTGGCTAGAGAGGGTATGGTATCATCACACCAATCTTTCATGAAGGTTGGGGATCATGCTTGCATTATTGAGGGTTTACTTTGCAAGGCCTAAGGGGGCAGCAATAAGAGCTCCTTCCATTAGGGTAGTTATAGTGGTCTATTGTCCCAAGGTAGAGGCTTCTCCAGTAGGGGTCAACACTAGCTGTGTTTTTAGTCAAGACAGCCTGTTCAAGTGGCATTACATATTACTGAGGGTCAGGGTAGGCAAGGTATAGTTCAGGCTTCACGAGGGGCTTATTTTGGGTCTACATGCCATGGTAGTCATTCTGATTGTACCTAGTCATCACAGCAGGGTATAGTTGGTAAAGGTTGTTATGAGTATGGAAAGTTGGGCTACTTTACTAGGGAGTGTCCTTCACTGCAGCACCATAGGTGACATGATTAGCCAATTTAGGTCCCCAAGGCTCCAGTACCACCTTCCAGAGGTAGTGCATAGGGTAGTAAGGGTGGTCTCCAAGGTACTCGAGGTAGTCCTTAGTTTGGTAGATTGGGTGGTCGTGGTGGTCGAAGCCACATGTATGCATTTATGGGTTATCTAGAGGATGAGGCTTCAGATGGTGTCATCATAGGTACAATCTCCATTTGTCATCAGTCAGCTTTTACTTTGTTTGATCCGAGGTCTACATTCTTCTATGTATCTTCTTATTATGCTACCCATCTTGAGTTTGCTTGTGAGTTAATGCATGTGACTTTGTGTGTAGTTACCCCAGTAGGAGATTCCTTAGTAGTGGATCATGTATACCCAGCTTGTGTGGTGGCTATTCTGGGGTATGACAAGCGGGTAGACCTGGTTGTGCTAAATATGGTTGATTTCAATGTAGTTTCAGGCATGGATTGGTTGTCTCCCTGCCATGTGGTCTTGGATTGCTTTCCGAAGACTATTACTCTACAAATGCCTGGTATCCCTCTTATAGTATGGAAGAGTTCCTACAACCATATGCCAAGGGGAGTTATATCCTTCTTAAGCGCCCAACGGTTGGTTGGGAAAGGTTACTTAGCCTATCTTGCTTACGTCTGTGATACTAGTTCCACCACACCTTCACTTGAGTTAGTCCCCATGGTTTATGAGTATTTGAATGTGTTTCCTTTTGATCTACTAGGTCTTTCTCCTGACCGTGATATCAATTTTGGGATTGATATTGAGTCCGGCACTCAGCCCATTTCTATTCTGCCATATCGGATAGCTCCAGCCAAGTTTAGGGAGGTTAAGAATCAGCTCTAGGATTTGTTGAGTAGAGGTTTCATTAGGCCTAGTGTGTCTCTGTGGGGTGCTCTGGTCCTGTTTGTGAAGAAGAAGGATGGGTTCATGCATATGTGTATTGACTACAAACAACTAAATAAGGTGACAGTTAAGAACATATATCTGATGCAGCGTATTACTGATTTGTTTGACCAGCTACATGGTGTGGTTGTGTTCTCTAAGATAGACTTCAGGCCCGATTATCATCAGTTCAATAGGGCAGTGGACATCCCAAAGACTGATTTAGGACTTGATACAACCATTATGAGTTCCTGTTCATGTCTTATGGGTATACAAATACCCCAATAACATTTATGGAGTTGATGTACCATGTTTTCAGATCCTACTTGGATTCCTTCTTTATTATGTTCATCAATGACATTCTGGTATATTTGAGGAGTACAGAGGATCATGAGCAACATCTGAGAGTTGTACTTTAGACCCTGCGAGACTATTAGTTGTATGCCAAATTCACTAAATGTGAGTTTTGGCTTGAGTCTGTTGCATTCTTGGTGCATATGGTGTCCAAGGATGGGATTATGGTAGATTCGGTAAAGATAGCGATACTTCATTATTGGGTTAGGCCTACTTCTCCTACCGAGGTTCATAGTTTCATTGGGTTAGCAGGTTACTACAGGCGGTTTGTCGAGGGGATTTCTTCTATAGAAGCTCCATTTACTAGATTAACTCAGAAGAATTTCCCTTTCGAGTGGTCTGATGAGTGTGAGGTGAAGAAGCTCATGGCCTTATTGACTTCAACTCTGATTGTTACTCTTCCTATCAAGGGTCAGGGGTTTAGTATGTATTGTGATGCTTCTGGTGTTGGTTTTGGTGTGTGTTGATGTAGCAGGGATGGGTTATTGCTTATTCTTCAAGATAGCTAAAGGTTCATGAGAGGATCTACCCCACTCATGACTTGGAGTTTGCAGTGGTAGTCTTCACATTGAAGATTTAGAGGCATTATATGTATGACATGCATTGTGAGATCTTCACTGAACACTATAGTTTTTAGTACATTTTCAGCTAGAAGGACCTAAATTTGATATAGCACGGGTGGTTTGAGTTACTGAAGAACTATGGCCTTTGATCCTTTATTATCCAGTCAAGGAAAATATGGTAGTGTATGCCTTAAGCTGAAAGGCAGTGAGTATGGGTAGCTTGGTATTCCTAGAAGTGGAGGAGCAATATTTACCCTTGGACATCCAGTCTTTGTCTAATAGGTTGGTTAAACATGATATTTCTGAGCCGGGCCATATTCTTCCTCGTGTTGAGGCTAGATCTTCTTTGTTAGAGTAGATTCAAGCTTAGCAGTTTGATGATATAAGGTTGAGGATCATTTGTGACAAGGTTTTGAGCGACGAAGCTAGGAAGGCGACCATAGATTTTAAGGGTATTTTGAGGATTGAGGGTCATATCTATGTTCCTAGAGTTGGTGACCTGGTCAGGTTGATCTTGGAGGAGGCTCATTATTCTAGGTAATCCATTCATCTAGAGCAGCAAAGATGTACCGTGATAGCACTAGTGGTGGTGTGTGATGAAGAGGGATATCTAAGATTTCATGTCTAGGTGCTTGAACTATCAGCAAGTGAAGTTTGAGCACTAGAGGCCAGGAGGTTTGACTCAGAGGCTACCCATTCATAGTGGAAATTAGAGCGTATAGCTATGGATTTCATAGTTGGTTATCCATGTACTTTGTGGAGGTTTGATTCTATATAGGTGATCATGGATAGTTGATGAAGTATGCTCATATTCTGCCAGTTCAAACTTCCTAATGTTCTGAAAGGTTGGCTCAGATATACATCCGTGAGATTGTCCATTTGCATAGGGTACTAGTTTCAATCATTTTTTACCATGGCATTCAATTTTCTTCGTGATTATGGAGGTCTATTCAAAGAGAGTTGGGTACCAGAGTTGAGCTTAGCACTGCATTTCACCCAAAGACTGATGGTCAGTTGGAGCGCACTATTTAGGTTATGGAGGATATGTTGCAGGCCTGTGCTATTAATTTTAGAGGTTAGTGGGACTAGTTCTTATCCTTGGAAAAGTTCACGTATAATAATAGTTACCACTCCAGTATTCATATGGCTCCATTTGAGGCTTTGTATGGTAGGCGGTGTAGATCTCCGGTGGGTTGGTTAGATGCCTTTTGGGTTAGACCATGGGTACTGACTTGCTTCATGATTCTATGGATAGTGTTTGGGTCATCCAGGAGAGACTTTGCACTTCCCAGATTAGGCAGAAGAGTTATGCTAACCAGAGGGTTTGAGACTTAGAGTTTATGGTTGGTGACTGTGTGTTCCTTTGGGTGTTGCCCATGTAGGGAATGATGAGTTTCGGGAGGAATGGTAAGCTCAATTCTAGATTCATTGGGCCCTTTGAGATCCTTTACTGCATTGGGAAGGTAGCATTTGAGCTAGCCTTGCCTCCTGCTCTTTCATGTGTTCAACCTATTTTCCATGTTTCTATGATGTGGCGGTATATTCTGGATGAGTCTCACGTGCTTTAGCGGGATTCGGTGCAGTTGAATGAGTCTGTAGCCTTTAAGGAGGAGCCATTTTCTATATTGGACAGGCAGGTTTGGAAGTTGAGGTCCAAGGAGATTAAGTCAGTTAAGCCAGTGGCGACATTATCCTATCGAGGAGGATTCTTAGGCGATTGAGACTGACATGCAGACCCGCTATCCTCACCTTTTTGAGTCTTCAAGTATCTTTCTTTCTTTAACTTTTAAGGATGAAAGTTCTTTTAGTAGTGGATGTTGTAATGACCCTCTAGGTTATTTTCTTGTTTTTCGTGCTTTTTCTGTATTTTGAGCTTTCCCACAGTGGCTACAGGTCATTTATGACTTGTTGGGACTGGCAGTTTGATTTCTGAATAGTTCATTTCTATTTTAAGCCTATTTTCCAATTTTGCAACTCTTATGGCTGGTAGACTTGACTTTGGTCAACATTCATAGAAAACGGCCTCGGATGGAAATTTCATCAGTATTGTTAGCTTCGGAATATTGACTTTGGTCTAGAGGAACCTTTGGTTAGGATTCTGAGGCTTCTAGACTCATTTTGGGCTATTGGGTTCTGGTTTGGTAAAAGTTAGTTCTTGGGCGTGGGGCTCACTTTTAAAAAAATGATCTTCATTTGGAATTCCATTGATTCTGTTGAGTCTGGAATGCCATTTTTGGAAGGGTAGCATATGTCATTTGCATTCGCAGGACCCTGGATGAATTTCAAGGGTCCATCTGGTGACTTTTAAAGTTGAATTTTTGCTGGTTTTGCTGGTTGTAGTTGCAAGGTCACTTAACCCTTCGTTAATGCAGAGGGGTGGCTGCCTATGCAAGGCCCACGTAGGCAGTATGCCCACCGTGTTTGCGAAGGAGGCTCCAGTGAACCTCGCCCAAATCCTTCTTTGTGTACGCGGAGGGGTGGCCATTTACGTGATGCCCGCATACGTGGTGGGGTCCTCACCTACGTGAAAGAGGACCCCTGGCACCTATATATTGTTCTCAACTACATTTTCTCCTCAAACATTCCAAAATTTTCCATTGATTCTAAGCTTTAAATACTGGTTTAAGAGATAAAATTCACCTCAAATATTCTGGTAAGTTCCTCCTAATCCCCTTCTGCTTTTTCGTCAATAATTCATGTTACATTCCGCTTAAATTTCCATTAACTCCTTGTTTAAAATTCTTGATCAAATAGGAGTTTGAGGTTGTTTTAGGCCCCAAAACAAGTCCCATTTGCACCCAAATTTTGGACATGGTTTTATAAACCTGCTGCAAATATAATTGTGAAATTTATTTTTTGATTCATTGCATGAGCCTCGAAGGTCATTTTTCGACCCAATTTCTAGCACAAATTTCTGCATAGAAATATGGGTGTTATTATTCTTGTCTTGAAACCTAGTTTATGTTCTTGATAATATGGAAGCATTTCAAGGCTATTCGAAAGGAGAAGGCACATGAGTAATGGTTCGTGCTTACAGTTCAGTCCCCAGGTAGGTTACAATTCATTTATCTTAGACTAGGCTTAGTTAGAATTTATATGCTATGAGTTGCATGAATGTTAGGCTAGCTTTTAGGTTAGAATTAGGCTTAAATCTTGTTTTCTGCTTGTTTTTGGCCATTTTGGGATTGTAGATAGTACTGCCATGTTTATACTTAGTATAGGATCTTGTATAATTGTCGTAGCTAGCCTGGAATTATTAGAATAACTTAGAAAGGTTTTACAGGCAGAGTAGGTGTTTTTACTTATTTTTCTTGCTTTATTTCTTTTGTTTCTGCCCGTTTATTACCATATTTGTGTATCTATGGGCCTAAATCCATTTCATGGATCGAACGAAGTTCCAAGTTAGTTATCTTGTTTGGAGGGTGTTTTAGCCTAGTTGCTTATACGTACATGATATTCTCTGAAGTTGGCATCATATCTCATATTGCATTGCATGACAAATAGTTTGGAAATGGAAGAAATATGGGATTTTCAGTTCAAACTTGAGATTTTACTTAACCACTGGTTTTTGAAAGAGAGGAAAGTACCACTATTTATGCCAGTCCAAGGGATGTTTCCAGACCTTTTTTCTATTTACTTTCTATTGATGAGACCTAGGAACGATTCCGGGTGGCCCAAGGAACACTTATCTAGGTTTTACTTTTATGAATATGTTGATGAGATCGAGGTTCCTTCCGAGCGCCTGGTGTACCAGATTCCGAGTTTTTACTTTCTCCATTTGCCATATACCACATCATTCCATCTCACGATGCATTGCATTACATTGCCTATGTGTACTTGGAGTGCTTTTACCCTTATTATCGTTATTATCTTCACTGTCAGTTTGGATAGTTTTGTTTTCCATTGATAACTAGATTTAGGTGGATCCCTGTAGTTAGTAAACGTTCTTATGTCTTATAATATATATTATCTTTCTGGGCTCGGTCGGCCTATGATGCCTACTAGGTTCCCATTGTTTTGGTACTATTACTACAGTCTGCATCTTTTCCTGATGCAACACCAAGTATGAGCCACCCTCATTGACCCTCCAGTTATTTGTGGCCAGCTGTTGTTTGGATCGTGGTGAGCTCCCGGTGTTTAGAGATCCTTTACTGCTTTCTATCTACATATCTCTCTATATTTTTGTATTTACAATAGACATCTCATATTGTATAGTTATTCCGTACTTTAGATGCTTTTGTACCGGTGACACCAGGTTCGGGGTTGGTCTTGTAGATGATTTGTCTTCTCGGTCACTTTGGAGCTGCTTTTGTATATTTATTACTATTGGTATGTATATATATTGTTGGCCCCCTTCTTGTATGTTTCCCTCTTGGTTTTCATTATTCAAATTGTTGAACTGCACTTCCATATTTTTGAGTTGGCTTGCCTATTATGGGGTTTTTGTAGGCGCCATCACGGCCCGATTTAGGGTCATGACAATTGCAAAAGAAATAAAGTGAGTGCTTTTAAGTTTCAGGTTTTGAGTATTTTATATGCCTTATTTAGATGATTTTATGTCGAGCAATATTTTTAATAGCATGTATGTGTCACCATGGGGGCATCGTGGTTGCACTCCTCTGAGTTTTGGGTTCCATGTTGTCCCATTTACAAAGGATACTCTGTCAAAATTTTGACAACTCCTAAGGACTTAGCCATATGAGTACAATTTCCATTCGAGGATAAATATTCCTAAGGGGAAGAATATAACACCCACCCATTCGAACGTTTAAATTAATCCATATTTTGAGGTAAGACTAAGAATGCTTAATATGTTAGAAAGGATATGTTATGAGGTATTCTAATCATTCAATGGTCACATATTAAGTTTTGTAGTCTAGAAAGTTGCAAAATAAAAGTCGGCAAAAGTTATCATAAATTACTTTAATTTTTTATTTTTCTTGACAAATAAATTACTTTAATAATTTCTGTTAAATTTAGGTCAAATATCTCAGAACTTTTCTCCCAATTGATAAAGCATTATAGGGACCCAAACTTACCAAATCGAAGGTCTATGAGTCTAGTTTCTAACACACTAAATCATTTGTCCATACTACTTCAGAATAGACAGATATTTGCATTTTCACGAGACTTCACAAGTAGACATGTGGAGGAAGGCTCCCTAGACCCTAAGTCGGTGGTTCTTTATAAAACACTACATTCTTCATTTTATTTCCATAGAACTTGACTAGAACCCATAAAATATCACAGCAGAACCCCATTAATCCTCCGTTGATGTTAACGTTCTTAGCTCAGAAGCTTATCAAAATTTTCTCTATGTTGCAAGCCTATCATTGTGGTATAGTTTTCCCATAAATTTTGGCTTTGTTTGTTGTTACTACAAAGAGGCATCTCATAGGTTTTATCCTTCTCTATTATTAGCATTTGTTTATCGGAAGGTAATAGAATCAATTCCGACGAAAAAATTATTGTTATCGGCATGTTTGTGTTTTCTTGTTGTACATAGATTAAAACTTCGGTGGGTGTTAATTTATATTACATGGCAGTAGATACAAGAGGTTACGAGCTAGGTTTCCATTGACACCAAGAAATTTGCATAAGGTATGTTAAGTCTATCTTTTCTTCTTGGCATGATTCCTTAGATGCTACGGGTGATATGGATAGTATATTATAGATAAGCTATTTGTATTCGTAGTGGTTGATAGTGTTGGCTACCTGAATAGACATATTTATCGATTGTTGGGACTCTTATTATATAGATAGCAAACTCGTGCCAGACCCAACTTATATTACTTAAATATGTTGCTTGTATTTTATCTTTCTCAACTTTGCGGCTGCTTGAGTACTGTGATGCCTTAGGGTATTTGATTGTTTGTTGTTGCCCTCAGGCTATTATGGTGAGATGCAGGGATTTTACTTGTGCCTTAGAGGCTATATGCAGGATTCCTAAGGGGCTATTGAAGTTTATTAAAACTTATGGGCTATTTTGATTGACTAAGAAGCTATAATGAAACATGTTAACTCAAAAGCTATAATGTTTTCCTAAAAAGGCTAAATAGACGCGTACGAGACAAAGAGTTACTTTTGGATCCATATGATGTGCCTTAAGGGATTGATATGAAGTGCCATATATATGGGCTAGATATGTTGCCTTTGGGGATAGATACATATATAGGAACCTCATATGCTCAGATATAGATGTGAAGTGCCTTAGGGGCTAGATATATTGTTTCCTATTGGCTATACATATATAGTGCTTTTGTGTCTATACATATATACAGTTGCCTTGGAGGATATACAGATATACAGTTGACTTTTGGGGCTATTGTATTGTCTTCAGAGCCACATAGATTGCCTACGGGGCTATGCACTTGCTTATAGGTCTATGTAGATTTCTATAAAACCTTCCACGCTTATGGGGGCTCGGTTAGGTTATATCGATTACTACTTGTACCTTCCAATGTAAGGACCCAAAATACACGAATTGTACGAGCACCTACTATAATCTATCTAGATAGGTGAACCCTGAACCACCCAACCATAAACATGCAGAAGTCTTCAAAAATAAATTTATTAAAGAATGTTTTACCAACAAAATCTTACATTACTTTTTTTGAATATAATAAAAGTACAACATCTTTACAAGGACCCAGTCTATGCATGTACAAGAGCTTCTAATATAATGAAGGACCAAATAAATGACACAACTCCCACCATAGGAATAGGATGAGCTGAAGTTATTGATGAATACTTCTCATAAGAACTTCAACTGGTCCTGCAACATGTCTACACCCCTAAGGATGTAGCAAGAGTAGAATCAGTACAAACGCACATACTTGTAGGTATCATCGGCCAACCAGGTTTAGATCATGCAACACCATATAAAATCAACAAGATAAACATAATATCTAACAATTACATTCACACCAATTTTACAACATGGGATCTCAAACTACAACTAACTTCAACAACACAATTCAGGCCTACTCCACCATAACCCATAGGATCGATACTCCTACATTTTTTATTAGCCTTAGAAATTATCCCTAACCCCTTTATCATAGTCACAAAGAGTCTTACATTACACATGTTCTCTTCCGAAATCACCCATAACACTAGTTATTCATTGATACTAAATCCATTATCATTATGCTCGTTCTACACGCATATCCCAAGACAACCCAACAATATGGAATTACATACAATGTCCAGGTCATATGGTTATCAATTTAATACATAAATCATCAGTTATACAGTCAGGCCATCAAATAAGCATAAATAAGGCTCGTATCACTACTCTCATGAAAGGGTTAATTTCACCCATTTCAACTTTGCCATTTAGGATATCCATAATTTCAGTATCACAATAAGGATTGGTCCACACAAGGAACTATAACGCCTTATCACAACATAAGAATAAACACTTCCAATAAACATAACACATGGAATCTATGTTCATCTAACTCTCATCAATGCAGATATTACCTCTAGTCTCATCTCAGGCCACAGTACTACCTTACCATGCCTGACCATGAAATAATGCAATAGTAAAGAAAAGTATACAAACATGCTAAAGGGTCTTATTTTTTCCCAACCATCCAAGACCTACAGGGGACACAACGTGGGTCCATGTACCATACCAGCGTAGTATCATATCTATCAAAATCATATCAATATCCATATCAATGCAAGTAGGTTCTTAGATCTATCACTCTTGATAAACATAGTGCACTTAAAGTCACACTTATAATTATTCATCTCAAATCACGCATCACTTCCTATACATCTAGCTTATCAATCCAAGCATAATAGGAAAACATACACAATTCAAACATGTTCAAAGACCAATCACAAGTTATGTAATTCAACCATATAACATGTAATAAAATGAGTGTCAACTCCAATTAACATATTATGCATACAAGACCTTATCAAACCATATTCATTGAATCCAAGTATGCTCGAGGACCATATAATCAAGTATCCATTTTAGAAGTGCACATTCCACCAAAATCGAGTCTACACTCTAATTATATGATTATACACATATATGTGTATTTTCACGTGCCTATCAATCATACTTAGATATAGCACCATTAGCTCCTCTAACATTCCACATCTAATCCTCTATTGTGATTAGATCACCTGCCAATATTCCACGTATGATAGTAACCTTAGTTTATTCATCTTACAACGGTTATACTTTAGTATCTAGTCAAGTCTTTCTCGAACCTTTATGATAGAGCATCACTTCTCTTTTTAAGATGATTCTTATTTAACACATCATTCCACTCCACACTCAGGGATTACAATAATGAGTTTAGTCAATCAATAACCTCAAGCCAATCTTATAAGGTCTAACACAGTTCAACATAAGTTGCCAATTTGTAACACAACAATTAAGAATACATGTTTAGACGTTGATTTCATGAAAATTCTACTTCATCTCTCATATTTAGTTTTGGCTTCCACTACCACAATTAATATACTATGTCTAATAAATCACATGTCTTAAATCCCAACTCACATTCACATCAAGTTACACATAATGTAAACATGTTTAAATGCAATGATTACAGTCTTATAAATTCAATCTAACTAAATTTCATCCAAACTCTGTGCCCGAAGGCCAAATCCTACATTCTCCCATCTATTCTACATAGTGTATACATTTAGCTAATCCGAATATACTACTCATAAATTATAACCTACCTCAACTGAAGATTTTGGATAAACAAGCCACACCATGGATGCTCCTTCTCTTCTTTTATGC
Organism: Jaltomata sinuosa; assembly: GCA_003996215.1. Classification (NCBI taxonomy): domain Eukaryota; kingdom Viridiplantae; phylum Streptophyta; class Magnoliopsida; order Solanales; family Solanaceae; genus Jaltomata; species Jaltomata sinuosa. Next base: position 210,979 of record QJPP01002248.1, read on the forward strand.
CTCAGAATATACAATCATCTAATAAACTAGAAATTATAAGAGTAATTAATTAATTACTCTTCAAAGAAATACTTTGGGAATTCAAACCCACTAGTTCTACCCTTATTCATGGTCTATATCATTAACCAAAGGTCAATTAACTATTAATTAGTTCTATCAAACTCACCCTATCTTCACTAATGGAGTTTTAATGTTAAAGACTCTATTTTGGTAGAACTCAAGGTTTCCAACCACAAAATCCATCTTATAAAATAATGAATTCATGCTAGGAAAGGTTAATTTACAATCTAATAACAAATCTAGGTGATAAAATACATACCCATGGGTTTCACCCATAATTTCATGAACCTAGAGTTCTAACCCACGATTCCACCATTAAAGATCATTCTAATGATTCTAAGGTGTTAAAGGATTAATAGGAGAGCAATTTGATGAAAGAACTTACCTCAACGGATTATTTTCACCCTATCCCATGGAAAATTGCCTCTCTAAGGTTTTAGAATGATGTTTAGGAGTTATGCAACATAAAACACTGAAAAATGCATATAACTGGTGTTCTGTCCCGCTCTTTCATCGCAATGAGTCGCTGCGACAAGCTTGTCTTCATTGCAATGAGGCTATTTCCACCACAGACACCCTTCAGTAAAATGATCATAACGTTTTACTCAGGACTGAAAATAACAAATGGTCAGTGGAGTTGGTAAGAAGGCTCGAAGACCTTTAATTTTGGGGGTGATCATTTGAAGTTTACCCTAGTAAAAACTTATATCAAAACTCAATCGGTAGAATATTTTCAACTCAACTTTGTGCTAGGAGTTTCGTAAGATCATAGATCATGTCTATAGCACTCCCCACTAAGGAATTGACCTTAACACCTATAGGAATTAAGATCTTAAGACTTTAATGCAGATAATTTTAGTAACAATGAAATGGATCATTACATTAGATACCAATTGATCATCCATTCATTCCCGAATGGACATTGGTTGAAGAAGAGAGGCACGAGGTCAGGATTAAAAAGTATATTAATCTCAAAGTCATTTATATCGAACGTTACATGACTTACAGTTAGGGAAGCTACCCCATCTCTCATCACAATACACCATCATCACATTGTGATAGGTCATAAAAATGAGGATCAGCTCATCGCGATGAGTAACCCCTTTGTTGTGATGAAGCACAAATTCCAAAATGTCAAAAACTCATCCCCAACCCCTCATTTTACAATACACTTTGATTTCTAAACATCTAGGGTCAAACCCAACATGGTAATCACCATAAATGGAGTTCCATGAACCCGATTACCATCCCAAAACATTCTATGGGACCCCACACCCCTTGAATATCCATAATTGGATTCCACATTATCATACAATGAACAATTAGAACCCAACCATCTCCAAGGCACAGGACACTCAATTTTTGTTGAAGCTCACCCTGGCCTGAGATTTTACCGACTCTCATTCTAGGGACTTTTCTAGCCGGGTACATAAACTCTAACCAATGTTATAACGAATATACCACCACCATAAACTACACCACGATCCATAATTTAACACTAAACCATACAACACCAGATTTTTAACCAGAACTATTCTACCTTAAGACCTGCCACTCTTATGCTAGGAAAATGTCTAGTAGGGTACTTACACCTTAACAATTTTATAACTTATAGTACCACCAAATACTATGCCATGTTTTCCCCTTGGGACATCTATGTTATGATTCTTTTTCACATCTTAATGGTTAATATACTAGGATAAATCATCTAAAGCACAAACACACAACTATGATTTTCATTAACATATAATCTCTCCACCACAACACACATTAGTCTATTCGGGTTGAGATCTCACTAACTTAGTTACATATACTCACTGAAAACATACCTCCTTTATTATGCTAATACCAATCAAACCCATAATCATAAGGACATGTAAGTCACTAATAGACATATCAAGTCATCACAAAGCCATGCTCTATAAGTACTCACACAATATACAAGTCATCACTAGGTTCAGGACACTATTCCATTAGCCGGTCATTCAATCATTCAACTCTATTCAAGCAAGTCGATGAACATCCTTGGCCAATTCCTTCTTCCCATCCTCAATTGAAGACACACTACCCATAGACAACCTACTAAGTGCATCCTCCATGACATTGGCCTTACCCGGATGGTAAAGCACACTCATATCATAATCCTTAAGAAGCTCAAGCCATTCTCTGACGAAGATTCAATTCCTTTTGAGTGAACACATACTGAAGACTCTTATGATTGGTGAATACATCCACATGAACACCATACAAGTAGTGTTTCCAAATCTTCAAAGCAAAAACCACGGCCGCTAACTCAAGATCATGAGTAGGGTAGTTCTTCTCATGAATCCTAAGCTGTCTAGAAGCATAAGCAATCACCTTACCACGCTGCATCAAAACACAACCCAAATTGATCCTAGAAGCATCACAATACACAACAAAGTCATCTGAGCCCTCGAGTAAAGTCAATACTGGAGTTGTGGTCAACCTAGTCTTTAATTCCTAAAAGTTCTTCTCACATAAATCAGACCACTGAAATTTAACCTTCTTTTGAGTCAACCGAGTCAATGGGGCAGCTATGGACTAAAACCCTTCCATAAATCACCTATAGTAACCAGCTAAACCCAAAAAGATCCTAATATCAAATGGGGAAAGGGGTCTATGACAGTTCTTTACTACCTTTATTTTATGCGAATCAAATCGAATACCATCTCTAGTCACAACATAACCCAAAAAAGCAACAGACTGTAGTGCTTCTAGATATCCAAGACTAGGGTGAGCTCCTAGTAACCAGAGGTTAGCTTTTATCTCTTCTTTTGTACCATGTACTCTTTTTTGTTATTCATAGATAGATGTATATTCTATTTTGTACCATCTAGTACTTTGTATATTTAGTAGCACTTCTTATACTATGATACCAGGTCGTGGGGTGCTTTGGCTTCCTTTATATATATTCCAGTTGATATATTTCACTACTTTTCTCTCTTGTTTCCACTTATTTTTATTTCTTATTCTGCGTGCTTAGTTTCTAGTAGCCTATTACTAACCGTTCTAGGCTACGGGGATTGATTCACCTATTAGGGGGTTGTTGGTGCCATCATGACCTGTGAAATCGGGTCGTGACAGCTTGGTATCAGAGCCTAGGTTTACCAGTGTCATCGGTATAGGAGCCAATGTCTAGTAGAATTCTGCGGATTGGGGCAGAGACGTTCACACTCAATCTTTGGGAGGCTACAATGGCATTTTAGGAAACATTAATCTCTTCTTACTTCTATATCGTGCGTCTTATCCTAGATAGTTTCCTAAAATCTCATTTGTTCTAGTTCACTCTTCTACAGATGGCTCATACAAGGTCTTCGATAGCGGATGAGGGTGAGACTTCGATTCCAGCACACTTGACTCGAGCTAGGGGCTAGGGTGGTTGTAAAGGTAGAGGTCGGGGATGTTCCCGAGCAGCAGCACTTGTTAGATCTCTTAAGACTGAGTTTGAGCCTGAGTTAGTCCTTGAGCAGAAGCCCGTGGACCAGGGGGCAGCCCAGGTGCCACTAGGCCTAGCACAAACATATGTATCCACACCAGCCCTAGCTTCTTTGTCAGATATACGGGGGTTGCTTCTTTAGTTATTGGGTATGACTAAGGTTCAACCTTCAGATGTGGCACAAACATCCTCTCAAGAGGCAGCCCTGGGTGTTAAGAGTTAAGGACTGCAGCCTGCGACTGCGGCTCCCCGTGCTGCCGTCCATTGGTTACCTTTTGTTGCTCAGTGATGGATGCTCAAATCGTGCTCCCTAAAGTTAAGGGCCACGGTGATCGTGCAGCAAAACAAAATTTATAATCCCAATGAGTGTCGGGGTCGTACCCAAGGGACTTGGAGTAGCTAAATAGAGATTGTATCGAATTGAGTTCAAAGCGAGAGTAAATGCTCAAAATAAAAAGTAAATTGATGGGGGAATTGGGATGTTGTCACTACAATCACAATTCAATTAAAAATCAATAAAATGAAAGCGGGTGTACCAAGTTGACTAGATGACTAGGGATGCATATCTTATGGGGCTTTAGTTATGGGATAGGGTGATTTTCAATTCATACTTATTCTCGCTTAATGACATAAGTAGCATTAGTCATGGGTAAGAATTTCTTATATCTCAATCAACAATCTTATATCCGATGATCTCGGTTAGAGAATCATCGATTTGATCAATAAACAACCAATCTAAGCTTGGGGAGGTCACACTATCTCTAGCTTAGACCATTAAATGGGTGATTCCGTCGATAAGAGCTATCTCTAGCCTCAAATCTGAGTGGAATCCCAAGTTCCCACTAGTAATTTCACATCCGAAACCATGAAATCCTTTCTCAAACAATCACATAATCAAGTAATGAAAATTAATGTTTGCAACCACCAATTTTAGTATTAAATCTTGGTGAAATTACTAGACTCATGTCAATTAAGCAATTATAAGCAAGAACAAATAACACTCACATCCATTTGTTAAGCACTCATCATCAATGCACCCCTAGATAAGAGAATTTAGCCACTCATAGCAAGAGAGAAAGAGATACCAGTGGGGTAATTCAAAATCTCTTCCATTAGAGCTGAATCTCAAGTTCTAGATTCAATTTGATCACACAAGTGTTAACCAAGAGAATTAGATTGAAACCCTCTTCTCAATGGAGGTGAAAAACTTAGTCTCAAAGTAAAAATCTCTTCAGAATATTCAGGAATGAAGAAAAGTTATTTACAATTATGCCTAAATAGGCCTTTTATAGTTTCCCAAAACATCACTTAAAATTAGGACAAAAATGCCCTTCGTAAGGTGTGCGGCGTGATGTGCAGTTCATACATTATGATGTGCGCATCGCACACTGCCTTCAGTTGAACCAGTGACTTCATCTATCTTTGGGAGCTCCATGCGAAGGGGGTTCGGTTCGAACCTTGAGATGTGCGCGTCGCACAGTTACTGCACCCCTTAACAAATTCTTCAGTGACTTTTGGAGCTTTGTGCAGAGGAGGTGCGGTTCACACCTCAACTTGTGCGTGTCGCACGACCACCGCATCTTTAGTCAGAATATTTAGTTTTTTCGAACACTTCACACTTCACTACTTTTGATCTATTTTTTGGTCCATTTCCTTGTTTATCATCATCTATCAAAAGCACCTGTATAGACATCAATAAAGACCACAAGAAACTCTAAATCTATTCAAAACATAGCAATAATTCATGGATATAGGCTCAATAAGTTGGTAGATTACCGACTTATCAAACCCCCAAACTTGAACTATTACTTGTCCTCAAGCAAAATACTCAGAAGACAAGGAATAAATTATGCTCTAGGATCAATCAAGGCACAAAAGACTCCTCTATACTAAAAATTAAGAAAAACAATAAACGAAAGACTCAAACAAACGACTCAACTACTATGCTCATCTCAATTTGAACCACCGCAATTTAAAGGCAATCGATCATTTCAAAACCTTTTCAAAAAGGACATCATTTCTTATTCAAAATCAAGGGAATTTTTCCATTCAAAATAAGACATTTAAGCTTCTAAATTCATTGGCATGGACTGTCATAGTTTGCCTCGAGATTCGCCACACAACTTGTCTTATTCATTCCTCTCAATTGAAATAGACACCCTATGTTTCAATTCGAGTGCATGATGCCACTCACCACAAGATATAATCCCACTCACAATTATTCAATTCACAAAACACGGGATTATAGGAGAACCAAGAAGACTCTCACTATCTCAAGGAAGTTCAAGGGAATACGCGTCGAACCATAGGCTTGCCCTTCATGTGTATCGCCACTAATGTAGGTTAGCCAAGCTCGGAATCACCAAGGACTTGCGGGTTACGATGTTTGCTAGACCTAAGGTGAGGATATCATTTTGTTCAACTGAATACACCTCTCGAATGCTCTTTGTTCTCATTTCGAACACCACTCACATTTTCCAATTTCAACTTCACCTTATTTCTCCCTCACACAACCCAAGATTCCTCGTTTTTACTCATGATCATTCAGACTCCTTATACCACCTTCACTTGGTAGCACCTATTTTTGCTTTTCAATTTGCTCATTGGATTGATCTTTTGGAGCATTTTTCAATTCAAAATTAAGGTGCTACATTGCACTTGAAGTGCACTTCTTTTCTTCTCCTTATTTGATCACATGCACCACCAAACTTAGGCATTTGCCTATGTTCTCTTTTGATTCCCCCCCAAACTTAGGCTTTTAGCCTACATTTAATTTTTAAGCAGTTAGGGAGGATGGGTGCCAAAATAGAGGTTCCAAAAAGGTCAAGGTGTTGCAAGGTGCCAAAGAACGGTCAAAAGCTCAAAAGGGGTTCACTAGGATTTGATGTCATGGGAAGTCATTTGGGTGAAGTGGCTATCAAAAAATGCCTAAGGTCATCTTCCAAGCTCAGTCACACCTAGAATTTCACCTTGAATCACATTTGGGGCAAGTTCTAGGTGACACTTATGCACAAGAATCAAGGTAAAGCCTCACCACACAAGGCATCATGCCACAAGACCTCTTTCATTAGTCTCACAATCAATTGGGGCAAATAATTTTTGACAAGCTATTTCAAGTTCATTACACACTTGTTTGTGAGTCAATTAAGCCAAAACGAGAGTGTGCAAGTCGTGAAAAGAAAATGCTTTTCCTCCAAAATTTATTTCCCTTCTTTCTTTTATTTTCAAAATAATTTGCCACTAGTAATATTTCAGTGGGCCCATTTCGAGAGCCAACTAAGGACTCAATTCTAAACTAAAACTTTGCATTTTCCCTTAAGAAAGTCACCTCTCAATCTATTATAGTGAAACACCAACCCGGTTCGACACACAAAAACAAAAGAGAAGAAAAATAAAATAATCAAAACTCTTACTCCTTGGGAAAGAACCATGGTATTAAGAAAACCCTCGGAGTTTATTTCTAAACTACTATTAACAAGGCGATATCCGAATTGCATGCTCATGATTCATCTAAAAGAAGACTCGGCATAGGCCTTTAGCACATTTGTACAACACGGGTAGTCAGTCAATGGAGCATGTAAGACCAACCCGGCAACACAATTTCAATCAACAAAAATCAAGCCTGGTAAGGGCATAAATAAGCTCAAGGTAAACATAAAACATTATCTAAAGGGCCGATAAGGGAAATTTTTTGATGAACGCTCAAATCGTGCTCCCCAAGTTGGAGGTCACGACGATCATTCAGTAAAACCAAATTTATAATCCCAACAACTGTCGGGGTCGTACTCAAGGGACTTACAGTAGCTAAATAGAGATTGTATCAAATTGAGTTCCAGGCGAGAGTAAATGCCCAAAATAGAAAGTAAAAGGATGGGGGAATTGACATGTTGTCACTACAATCACAATTCAATTAAAAAGTAGTAAAACGAAAGCGGGTGTACTAAGTTGACTAGATGACTACGGATGCACATCCGATAGGGCTTTAGTTATGGGATAGAGTGATTATCAATTCTTACTTATTGTCGCTTAATGACATAAGTAGCATTGGTCATGGGTAATAATTTCTTATCTCTCGATCAACAATCTTATATTCGATGATCTCGGTTAGAGCATCATCGGTTTGATCAAAAAACAACCTATCTAAGCTCGGGGAGGTCACACTATCTCTAGCTTGGACCCTTAAATGGATGATTCTATCGATAAGAGCTATCTCTAGCCTCAAATCTGAGTGTAGTCCCAAGTTCCCACTAGTAATTTCACATCCGAAACCATAAAATCCTTTCTCAAGCAATCACATAGTCAAGTAATGAAAATTAATGTTTGCAACCACCAATTTTAGGATTAAAACTTGGTAAAATTACTAGACTCATGTCGATTAAGCAATTATAAGCAAGAATAAATGACACCCACACCTATTTGTTAAGCACCCATCATCAATACACCCCTAGACAAGAGAAATTAGCCACTCATAGCAAGAGAGAAAGAGATACCAGCTGGGTAAGTCAAATTCTCTTTCATTAGAGCTAAATCTCAAGTTCTAGATTCAATTTGAGCACACAAGTGTTAACTAAGAGAATTAGATTGAAATCCTTTTCTCAATGGAGGTGAAAAACATAGTCTCCTAGCAAAAAGCTCTTCAGAATATTCAGGAATGAAGAAAGTTTTTTACAATTGTGCCTAAATAGGCCTTTTATAGTCTCCCAAAACATCACTAAAAATTAGGACAAAAATGCCCTTCAGGAGGTGTGCAATGCGACGTGCGGTTTGCACGTTGTGATGTGCGTGTCGTACACTACCTTTAATTGAACCAGTGACTTTCGCTATCTTTGGGAGCTCTGTTCAAAGGGGGTGCGGTTTGCACCTTGAGATGTGCACGTCGCACAGATACCGCACCCCTTAAATAGATTGTTCAGTGACTTTAGTAGCTTCATGTGGAGGAGGTGCGGTTCGCACCTCGGCTTGTGCGTGTTGCACAGCTACTGCATCTTCAGTCAGAATCTTTAGCTTTTCCGAACACTTCACACTTCACTCCTTTTGAGCTCTTTTTAGGTCCATTTCCTTGTTTATCATCATCTATCAAAAGTACTTGCATAAAAATTAATAAAGGCCATAAGAAACTCTAAATCTATTCAAAATATTGCAATAATTCATGGATATAGGCTTAATAAGTTGGTATATTACCGACTTATCAAATCCCCAAACTTACGCTCTAGGTTCAATCAAGGCACAAAAGACTAATCTACACAAAAAATTAAGAAAAAGAATAAACAAAAGACTCAAACAAACAACTCAACTACTATGCTCATCTCAATTTGAACCACCACAAATTCAAGGCAATTGATCATCTCAAAACCTTTTCCAAAAGGATATCATTTATCATTCAAAATCAAGGGAATTTTGCCATTTAAAACAAGACATTTAAGCTTCTCAAGTCATTGGCATGGACCATCAAGTTTTGCCTCAAGATTCGCCACACATTTTGCCTCATTCATTCCCCTCAATTGAAATAGAGACTCTATGTTTCAATTCGAGTGATGATTCGACTCTTCACAAGAGAGAATCCCACTCATAATCATCCAATTCACAAAACACGGGATTATAGGAGAACCAAGAAGAATCTCACTCTCTCAAAGAACTTCAAGTGCATACGCATCGAACCATAGGCTTTCCCTTCATGTATATCGCCACTAATGTAGGGTAGCGAAGCTTGGAATCACTAAGGACTTGCGGGTTACGATGGTGGATAGGGCTAAGGTGAGGATATCATTTGGTTCAAGTGACTACACCTCCCTAATGCTCTTTGTTCTCCTTTCGAACACCCCTCACATTTTCCAATTTCAACTTCACCTTATTTCTCCCTCACACAACCCAAGATTTCTCCTTTTTACTCATGATTATTCAGACACCTTATACCACCTTCACTTGGTAGCACCTATTTTTGCTTTTCAATTTGCTCATTGGATTGATTTTTTGGAGCAATTTTCAATTTAAATTTAAGGTGCTACCTTGCACTTGAAGTGCACTTCTTTTCTTCTCCTTATTTGATCACATGCACCCCAAAACTTAGGAATTTGCCTATGTTATTTTTAATTTTCCCCCAAACTTAGGCTTTTAGCCTATATTTCATTTTTAAGCAATTAGGGAGGATGGGTGCCAAAATAGAGGTTCCAAAAAGGTCAAGGTGTTGCAAGGTTCCAAAGAATGGTCACAAGCTCAAAAGGGGTTCACTAGGATTTGATGTCGTGGGAAGTTATTTAGGTGAAGTGGCTATCAAAAAGGGCCTAAGATCATCTTCCAAGATCGGTCACACCTAGAATTTTGCCTTGAATCACATTCGGGGCAAGTTCTAGATGACATTTATGCACAAGAATCAAGGTAAAGCCTCCCCACACAAGGCATCATGCCACAAGACCTCTTTCATTAGTCTCACCAAGTTCATTTTACACTCTTTTGTGAGTCAATCAAGCCAAAGCGAGAGTGTGCAAGTCACGACAAGAGAATGCTTTTCCTCAAAAATTAATTTCCCTTCTTTCTTTTATTTTCAAAACAATTTGCCACGAGAAATTTTTTGGTGGGCCCATTTCGAGACAAGCAACTACGAACCATCTTTACTCGGCAAGGGCACAAATAAGCTCAAATTTTTTGGTGGGCCCATTTTGAGACAAGTAACTACGAACTCTAGGACAATAAACATCACAATCAGCTAAATATGCTCGAAAAGGGTCAAATAAAATCTAGCAGAATGTAAACAAGGCCCGACAAGGGAAATAAAGTATCTCAAGCCCACTCACAGGCACCAACAAAAGCAATTAAAGCCACCCCCTCCCCTTAAAAGGAGAACTGCCCTCAATGCTATTAGTTTAATGGGAAGAGGGTGAAACTCCCTGGAGGACCAAGCCTTATCATCATCATCATTAGCAGTTATCTCCTCATCTGCGGGCTTCTCACTCTCATTATAATTCAGCTCCTAATCTTCATGACCGGACAACACCTCATCCTCATAGGCTGTAAACAAGCTATCCAAGGGTCCGGGAATGGAACAAGGTGGAGGCAAGGTGGTCAGATCTGCTTCTACCACAGGTGATTTTCCTTTCTCCTTGTTCAGGCCTTTCTGAAGGATCTTGAGATATTTCTCACACTCGTCCACCCATTTATACAAATTGAGAATGCTTTCCACAACTTCTTTCATGGACCACTTGACTACCCTTTTCAATCAAACATGATAGATCATTTGACAAATCCCTCAATTGCCTCTCATGATTGTATGTTTTGTCAACCATGTCTTGGAGGCTAATGTTAGGCAGTGGCCCTTTGGGTGTAGTAGCTGGAGGTGTGTGTGCTTCTGAAGAAGGAGGAGACGGAGGAGAGGTATGTATTTCAGCGTCCTCATCCTCGACTTCCATTGATGCCTCTTCCCTACGCCTTTTGAAATGAGAGGGCATCCCAGTCAGTCTTCTTGTCAAGATCCAATAGACCAGTGTCCAGAGTAGGAGTATCACAGTCAAAGAAAGGAACACCAGCTTGCTCACAAAGTTTGCTAATTAACACCGGAAAGGGAAATGCATCACCACTCCTTCGAGATTTCCTCTTTATCACTAAGGCAATGACCTCACCCATATTGATATGATCTCCCACCATAATTGCAGCCACTAGCATGTCTCCATCATGTGTTATCTTTTGGTCATTTTGAGAAGGTTATATAGGGGAGCGCACAAAGTCATACCACAAGCGTGCCTCAAAGTTAAAGTCAGGCGGAGAATTTCACCCCCCATAGTGGCCTAAGGATGTATGTCAAGGGCAATGATGGGAGCAGCCCATTCAAGAGGTTTGTGCTTGATAAGTAGCTTCTCCATGAGGTCAGGTACTGATTCAATTGGATTGCTCTAATAGATGACATTAAGTGCAGCTGGAGTGATCTTGACTTCTTTTCCCCGAACCATAACTGAGTCCAGTGCGGGGAATTTCTCACAACCCCTTCTGTGGACTTTAGCATCCTATGAGGCCTGACATAAGGCGAAGAACTCTCTTACTAACTCCTTGTAATAGGTTTTGGGCACTTCCTGAAATTGTGTCCACTGACGGTTGGCAAACTGAGTGTGAATGTTGGGTAGATTGTCCCCCACCGCATTTAGGTTGAAGCTTTGTTCCTCATTGAAGGCCCTACCCCTATCACGATCATAGATGACTTTGATTCCCTCTATTTTGAATCAAACCCTCTCCTCCTCTAAAACTTGGTCACGGGAAGATAGGACTTTCTTTTTCCCTTTTGCAGTTGATTTGGAGGAGGAAGGAGTTGTTGGACTGCGTGAGCTTCTCTCTGTGTTACCCCTTTTAGAAGACATGTTCTACATCCAGAGATTGTGAGCCAAAAACAAAAACAAAACCTAAGAAGAAATTGGAAACCTACAAAAGATTGAATGCAACGGATTAGAAAAACAAAGTAGGTGAATGTCGGTTTGTGCAGACCATATGTGAAATGCACCAGAGAGAGTGCGCATCGCATGTGCTATCGCACAAGCAAACAGAAACCTACGGGGATTTTTCATCGAGGTGTGAAGCTGGTGTGATTCATACCATCAAATGTGTGTGCCACACTAGGCATTGCCCCTCAGATCAGTGACCTGCATTTTCTTTTAAACATCGTACGATGCCTCATGCGACCCACACATCAAGATCTATGCATCTCATGTGAAGTACACAAAGGCACAATTGGAATTTTTGGTTCCTTGTGTTCTTTTGAATTCTGTATGTGATCCGTAGAGTAAGATATGCTTAGGCACTGGGCACCCCACAACAACCCAATCAACATTAAACAAAGAGGGACAAGGGATCTCATGACCATAACTTTCGAGTACTCAGACTTCCCCGGATTTTCATTGACATAATAACATGCAAGAAAGGAAATCAATGACTTCCCTTAAGATGGACGTTACCCAATCTATCATCGGGAACATCAAGCCCTCACTTGCACAATGGATACCCATAATTTCAGCAACAATTAACCCCCTCGCCACACAAGATCATACACCCCAAATAGAATGCTCAACGAAAGTTATGGGTGTACAATCAGTGAAATTTAGCCTCTATAACATATTTTCAACAAAAACCTCCTGACAAACAACGATATTCCCTTAAGAACGACGTCACCCAATCTGTCATCAGGCCAAATTATTCGTTAATCGCAAGTTGGTTACTCAGACTTCACCCCAACACATAATTCAAGGTTAAAAATCACTATCAATAAACATGTATTAACAAAATTAAATTTCTACCAAGTTGACACATAGCAATATCATCAATACAACTTAGAATAGGGGACCTAAAATTTTCGGATATCACCCAAAATCAACATGAAAATTCTACTAAGCATGCTTCACAATATGAGTTCCCAACCTTCATAAAAACAAGTATTTAACGTAGGGGAACTTACCACAAGTGAAGATTATGAAGAGAGGAGTGAAAATTGAAGCTTTTTATTCTTCAACAATGGTGACCTACGAAACCTTCCCTAAGAGATGACGACGGCGGTGGTGATGGAGTGGTGGAGATGGTTGGGTGAGACAAGAAGAAGATTTTGGGGAAGTTTGAGGGATTTAGAGAAAGTTTTGGGAGAGACTTTTGGGAGTTGGAGAGAAAAGATGGTGGAAATAGGAGAAGAGAGGCAGTTTTAAAAGAAAAAGAAGAAGAAAAGTTGGTCGGGTCATCTCCAGGTCGGGTCGGTCAATAGGTTTGGTCAATTAAAGTTCAAACTTACTGCTTATGCATCGCAACATACGATTCACACCATACAATGTGTGGACCGCATGGCATATCACACATGCCCCTCTTTCTCCCCTGGGTTTTCCCAGTCATCTATTTCACCATGCGACGAAGATGCAACGCACACTTGGGCTCATGCGGTCCACACGACCTAGTGCACGTTACCTCTAAATTTTTAAATTTCCTTCAGGCATTCTGATTTGGCATGTGATAGGCTGTGCAACACACACAAATGCTTGTGTGGTCCACATAGTCCATTGCCCGACCCCTTTTTTCCATGCTTTCCCTTGTTCATTTTTCCATTCATGCATTCCCTACGAAAACACCAAAAATAACAAAAGATAACCAAAAACAAATAAAGAAACTTGGGTTGCCTCCAAAGCAACTCTTGATTTAACATTATGGCACGATGATACTACCTCAATTAATCATTCTTTGGCTTGGTAATGGTGTCGTTAGGCAATGTCCCTTTCATTCTTGGGTTCATTTGGCTTGAGAGGTGGTTCATTTGGGCCTCAAGATGGTTGATTGAGGCTGAGTGGGAGCTCACAGTTTGGTGAAGTATTGAGACCTTACTCTTTAGCTCGTTCATTCTTGTATTTATGGTGTCCACCTTATTAAAAATCAAGGACAACATATCTTCTAACTTGGAATGGCCGGGGTTGCTTGTGCCCGGTTGGTACAGAGAGTCCACCTTGTTCAGAGGGACATAGGGATTCAAACTTCAGTGATTTAAATGATCACCATTCTTGTCTTTATCTCGCCAATTTCCATCTCTTTCTTTGTCTCGAATCTAACCTTGGTTCTCCTCCCTCGGGCGATAATACCTGAGATGAGAACCCGCCGACACAAAGCACAGTTTTCCATCAACCACTGTCATCAATTCATCATCACTCGATTTGATTTCTAGTGTACTCATTGGATTAACTGTCTTAGCACCACCAGCTCTCATCACATACTTGGCCATTAAATCAATTTGTGTCATCATTAAGGCCATTGTCTCAACTCGCTCCTCCTTTTTTTTTTCTCATTTCATTAACCAAGATGGATGAGGGTCCTCCCAAGGTTGGTATATCAGCTTTTCTTATGTGCCAATCTTGATTGGTTTTTGCCATTCGCTCTAACAATGTCGAGGCAATAGGAAACTCTAAATCCATAAAGGTACCACCTCAAAGGTTGTCAGCCATCGACTTATTTAGAGAGTTCAATGATCGATAAAATCTTTGGAGCTATACTTTGTTCAACAACTCATGGTTCGGACACAAGAGAGGCTTCTTTTTGAACCATAACCAAACCTCATGTAAAGGCTCATCCGGTACCTGCCTAAAGTTGGTAAACTCATCTCTTAGCTTCATCATTCGAGATGGAGGAAAGAATCTCGATGTAAATGCCTCAACCAACTCACCCCAAGATATGATAGAGTCATCCGATAACTCTTCCAACCATGTTATGGCTTAACCCATCACGGAAAAAGGGAATAGGCGCAATAGGATGGACTCTTGGGAGATATATTGAAAGATAAATGGTTGTCAAATCTCCATAAAATTCCGAATATGTCAATTGGAATCTTCATGTGCTGCTCCACCAAATAGGTCTTTCATTTTGATTAAGTGGAGCATGGTGCTAGTCATATGAAAGACAGCATTTAACACCATGGGGGGGTAGGCAGATTACACCTACACCCCTTTGCATCATAGGCTCAGCCTCGTCAGCCTCTATGAAGCCATCAATGCTCTCATTGTCATCGGTCTCATTCATAGGATAGCCTGTTCAATCAACCACAAACAACAAACAAAGGTAAAAGAAGAAATCACTCTCAAATTGATTTCAAAACAACAATCAAAAATAGCTATCAACTCAAGTCCCCGGCAATGGCGACAATTTTTATGAACGCTCAAATTATGCTCCCCAAAGTTGGGGGCCACGATGATCGTGCAGCAAAAACAAAATTTATAATCCCATTGAGTGTCGGGGTCATACCCAAGGGACTTGGAGTAGCTAAATAGAGATTATATCGAATTGATTTCAAAGCCAGAGTAAATGCTCAAAATAAAAAGTAAAAGGATGGGGAATTGGGATGTTGTCACTACAATCACAATTTAGTTAAAAAGCAATAAAATGAAAGCGGGTGTACCAAGTTGACTAGACGACTAAGGATTCATATCCGATGGGGCTTTAGTTATGGGATAGGGTGATTATCAATTCATACTTATTCTAGATTAATGACATAATTAGCATTGGTCATGGGTAAGAATTTCTTATCTCTCGATCAACAATCTTATATCCGATGATCTCTGTTAGAGCATCATCAATTTAATCAATAAATAACCAATCTAAGCTTAGGGAGGTCACACTATCTCTAGCTTAGACCCTTAAATGGGTGATTCCATCGATAAGAGTTATCTCTAGCCTCAAATCTGAGTGGAATCCCAAGTTTCCACTAGTAATTTAAGATCTGAAACCATGAAATCCTTTCTCAAGCAATCACATAGTCAAGTAATTAAAATTAATGTTTGCAACCACCAATTTTAGGATTAAAACTTGGTGAAATTACTAGACCCATGTCAATTAAGCAATTATAAGAAAGAATAAATAACACTCACACCAATTTGTTAAGCACCCATCATCAATGCACCCCTAGACAAGAGAATTTATCCACTCATAGCAAGAGAGAAAGAGATACCAGCTGGATAATTCAAAATCTCTTCCATTAAAGTTGAATCTCAAGTTCTAGATTCAATTTGAGCACACAAGTGCTAACCAAGAGAATTAGATTGAAACCCTCTTTTCAATGGAGGTCAAAAACTTAGTCTCCAAGCAAAAAGCTCTTTAGAATATTCAGGAATGGAGAAAACTTATTTAGAATTGTGCCTAAATAGGACTTTTATAGTTTCCCAAAATATCACTAAAAATTAGGAAAAAAATTCCCTTCGAGAGGTGTTCGGCGCTACGTACGATTCACATGTTGTGATGTACGCGTCGCACACTGCCTGTAGTTGAACCAGTGACTTCAGTTATCTTTGGGATCTCTCTGCGAACGGGGTGTAGTTCGCACCTTAAGATATGTGTGTCACACAGTGACCGCACCCCTTAAATAGATTCTTCAGTGACTTTTATAGCTTGGTGCGGAGGAGGTGTAGTTCGCACCTCGTCTTATGCGTGTCGCACAACCACCGCATCTTCAGTCAAAATATTCATCTTTTCCGAACACTTCACACTTCACTCCTTTTGAGCTCTTTTGGGGTTCATTTTCTTGTTTATCATCATATATCAAAAGTACCTGCATAGACATCAATAAAGGCCATAAGAACCTCTAAATTTGTTCAAAACATAGCAATAATTCATGGATATAGGCTCAATAAGTTGGTAGATTATTGACTTGCCAATTAGCATCTTACTCGTCTCCTAGTTATGATAGAGTCAAAGCAGAGGGCTTTGGGAAGGGTTTTGAGATTGTCTCCGCCAAGGTTCTCTGGTACTCCTGGTCAGGATTCATATGATTTCATTTCTACTTGCAAGGAGATGCTTTATCATCTGGGGTTATTGGAGACTCACGGGGTTAGTTATACTACTTATCAGCTGGAGGGACAAGCAAAGCTATAGTGGAGGGCCCAGGTAGGTTGCAGACCATCTACATCTCCTCACTTGAATTGGAGAGAGTTTTATGAGGCCTTTATATCCAAGTTCTTACCTCAGAGTGATCGTGAGCATCGCACAGTGAAGTTTACCAGACTGATGCAGGGATCTATGTCCATATCTGAGTATGAGATCCATTTTTACCAATTGGCTCCATTTAAGGCTATGATCATTCTCACAGATCCAGACAAAGTTTGTTGGTTTTTGGGGGGGTTAAGGATCGAGCTGGAATAGACTGTGGAGATACTAGTTACTAGTGGGTGACCTTTTTAGGCTATAGCCAACCATATCAACACAATGGAGGATTTGCACCGTCATGATCCGAGGGACAGAGATAAGAGGCCACACCATCAGGGCAGCTACAATGGTTCTCTCTATGGCAGTAGAGGTTTAGGCTAGTAGGGCCAAGGGTATCAGCCACAGCAATATCAGGGTCAATCTAGCTAGACAGTTCATGCATCACTTCAGACTTTAGGTGGGCCTCAGTTTGATCAGGTTCAGAGTAGTTAGCATGGTTACGGTAGTCAGTCTTCAAGGGGTACAACTTCTGAGGCATCATGTTGTGGTGGCCACATTGGTTTAGCTAGTTCATCGTAATAGGGTAGGCTATCAGAGTCTTTCTTTGAGTGTAGTGTCATCAATCATTATGGAGGACAGTGCCCCCAATAGGTACAGTTCAGCCAGTCACTCAGCTAACTCAGCCTCTCAGAGCAGTGTAGCCACCAGTTAGAGAAGGTGGTGTTCAAGGTTGAAGTGGTGCCTAGCATGGTAGGACAGGTGGTAGGGATGGTGGTTATTCTACTGGAGGTCAACAATACTTTTATATTGTCCATGGTAGATCATAGGTAGAGGCCTCGAATGCGGTGATCACAAGTATGATTTTTGTATGCTGCCAGTCATTTTTTTCTTTGTTTGATCCTGGTTCTACTTTCTCATATGTATCTGCCTACTTTGTTCCTTTTTTGGGGTTGGCTAGTGAGCCATTATCTGTTCATGTATCTGTTTCTACCCCAGCATGTGATTCTTTAGTAGTGGATTGAATTGTGATATCCTGTTTGATAGCGGTTGGTGATATTGAAACTTGGTGTGACTTGATGATATTAGACATGTTAGATTTTGATGTGATTCTGGGCATGGACTGGTTATCCCCTAACCGAGTGGTTTTGGATAACTATGACAAGATCGTTACCATAGTCGTGCCTGGTGTATCGCTAGCTGAGTTAGAGCCAGGCACCAGGACGATTTATATTACTCCATATTGTATGGCTCCATCTGAGTTGAGGGAGCTTAAGGATCAGCTCCAGGACTTGTTAGCTAAGGGTTTCATTAGGCCGAGTGTGTCACCTTGGGGTGCTCTAATTCTGTTTGTGAAGAAGAAAGATGGGTCGATGCGGATGTGTATTGATTACCGGTAGTTGAATAAGGTGACTGTGAAGAATAGGTATTCGATATTGCGCATAAATGACTTATTTGACTAGCTTCAGGGTTCTTCCATGTTATCTAAGATAGATTTGAGGTTAGGCTACCACCAGTTGAGGATTAGGGTGGAGGACATCCCTAAGATAGAATTCAGGACATATTATGGCCACTATGATTTCCTGGTGATATCTTTTGGGTTTACTAATTCCCCTGCAACTTTTATGGACTTGATGCACAGGATGCTCAGACCGTACATGGATTCATTTGTGATATTCTTCATTGATGACATATTGATATACTCACGGAGTGAGGAGGATCATGAGTAGCACTTGAGGATTATACTCTATACTTTGAGAGATCATTATCTTTATGCCAAGTTCTTAAAGTGTGAGTTTTAGCTTGAGTCAGTAGCATTCCTAGGACATGTGGTGTCTAAGGACGGGATTAGAGTGGACCCAAGGAAGATTTTAACCATTTGTGATTGGCCGAGACCTACTACTCCTATCGAGGATCGCAACTTTGTTGGGTTGGCAGGATATTACAGATGGTTTGTTGAGGCATTTTTTTCCATAGTATCACCTTTGACTAGACTGGCTAGAAAGGATGTTCCATTTTAGTTGTCGGATCAGTGCGAGGATAGTTTTTAGAGGCTTAAAGCTTCATGAGGCACATTGTACTAGATATTCCATCCATCCTGGCGCAGCTAAGATGTATAGAGGTATGAGGAAGCTTTAATGGTAGAGTGGTATGAAGCGAGACATAGCGAAATTTGTATCTGAGCACATGAGGCCTGGTGGATTGATGCATATACTTCCCATTCCTGAGTAGAAGTGGTAAGGGATTACTATGGATTTCATAGCACGGTTTCTACATACATTGATACGCCAAAATTACACCTCTTTTTAAAAGTGTAAGCGGTCACTGTTCAAATATAAAACCCAACAAAGGTTGGGGTCATCCCATAAGGAATATGGTAGGACTAGGGTTGATTAGTGTTTACTTGTGTTGTTGGCCATTTATTTCCCTAAAAAGGGGGGTTTAAAGTAACAAGTAGTAATTGTAATTCGAACTCGAACAAGTAATATGTAACAGTTTTAAGAGTTGTAATCAATGAGAGAAGTGACTAGGATAGTGTGACCCATGAGATCATAACTTAGTAAGGCGTTGTACTTAGTTGAAGAACAATACATGCATAAACACCGCCCTAGAGTTACCAAGTACTTTGCCTACTTCGTTAATACTTCATGGTTCCCACAACCCTAGTTGTGGATTTAGCTACACATGTTCAAAAGTTAATGATCAAGCATTGTTGAAACAATCATGAGTATACACTTACAAGAAGAAGTAAAGAAATCTGGAATCTTGAATAATTCTCAAGAACACTTCAATAAATCAAGAACAATCTTTTAATTCTCAAGAACTGTGTTATGATGTCTCCAAAAACACAACAAAATGTAACAATCTCAAGACAAACTCGGGAACCCCAAAATAAAACCTAATGGGAAGTATTTATAGTCAAAAAGACCAAATCCTAAGTAAACTGGGAAAGCTAGAAGTAGTACTTCCGACGGGATGCACCACAGGCCGTCGTGGATGTGACAGGCGTCGTGGATGCCCATCGGGTTCCTTATGGTTAAGATCTAGGTCCTCTACCTTGTTTCCATAGGCTACAGTGATGGGACATCGTGGATGGGATGCCCGTCGTGGCCATGTCATTGGCTACTCAGCTTAATCTTCATCTCTCCGAGTTCGATCCTACGGGCTCTACAATGTCCCATCGTGTCTCACACGGGCGTCGTGGTAGCTCGTCAAGTCTGGCCTCTGAGCTTCAAATCCACTGTTGTAGTCCGATGGGCTCTGTGACATCCCATGGCTGGACCGATGCCTATCATGGCAGGGCGTGGGAGATGAGTTCTTTCCTTTAGTCTCTGTGGTTCATTCCAACGGCTTCTCCCAAGGGACGTGGTGGATCCCACGCCCGTGGGGCATGACTTTTACCTGGAAATCTGCAACTTTATGTAACTTTTGTCTTTTTAATACTTTTCCCTGCACATGTAACAAATGACATCAAATCCAATAAAATATGCTTAAGAACTCCCAAAATCCTTAGTTTTAAGAGTCAAAAGTGCCGCAAAATCTCGGCACATCAACACCCTCAACTTAGAATATTTTCTTGTCCTCAAACAACAAATGAAAACAAAAACTAAAAAGACACTTAAGTAGAAGAAAACTAGAAACTACAACCGCAACATGATTCATTCAACCTTTTCAATATTAGAATAGTACCCACTCATTAACAACTCAAAAACCAGTGCACTTATCGAAGTTATCAAAACAACGCAAGATGGATCCATTAGTGACAACATGATATTCATGAGCAAGCTAACATACACAGCAGCTATTTAGACCAAATAATTATCAATCACAGCCTACTCTGGTGCCCTCACAACAAAGAAGTCCTAATCATACTAAATAGTAATTTACACACAGGGAATGGGAACACGCTCCCTCTCGGAAAAAGATTCAAGTTGTACATGCACAATACCATAGGATTGCCCTTAATTTTTATGCTATGGATTTTAAACAGTTTGGTTAGGATCACTATAGGACTTTATTAGGATTGTAATGTAGGCTTAGTAATGGGAATGGTAGATTTGGGTAAATAGTGACTATGCCCTCCTTGACACTACAATTACCACTTATTTTCCACTTTTAAGACCACAGTATTTTCCTTCCTTATTCCCCTTTTTTGTTACCTTTTCACTTTTATCAAGCTTCGGGTGTGGCTTTCATTGCATTTTTGTGCCTTTTTCAACTTTTCACTTTTCTTTTTCTTTTTCTTTTTCTTTCTTTCTTCTCTTTTTGTAGCACACAAACCACACCCTTTATCTTCCTTCTTAACACTAACCTAGTCTTTTCATACCCAGAACTTCTAATTCACCCTTACAGTAGCCACCTCAAATTAGGCTTTTGGCCTGAGTTGAGGTGCACAATGTCCAAGGACGGACCAGGGCCAAAATGAGGGCTTATAGGAAACAAGAAAGGTGACAGGCTAACAACAAAAAGGATTAACTTAAGGCTCAAGCTCAGGGATCAAAGGGAGTCATGATTTGATTTTGTAGGTCATTTGGCTTAAGTAGACTCATTCAAAAATGGCCTATGATTCTTTCCTAACCTAACCATTCTACAACCGCAACAAGACTAACCAGGTATGTTCTAGATTGACACAGCACAGCAAGAACATATACTAAGCAGCTCACTCACACATGGCACATCGTATAGACTACAAATTAGCTAACTACCAGTTCATGCTTTAGCTTAAGCTACTTATCTCAGTAATATGCATGTTGGCATTTACATATCCATCAAGATCAGTTCAAACACCTTATTGCACAAAATTTGGAGGGGTCTCCATTTTATTTTTCTTTAAACAAAATCAGACCATGGCTGCATTTAGTTCCTACTTTACTTCTACAAACACACATCTATTCTAAACATGCCGGTTCAAAAGAAATTTAAAAGTCCTTAGGGAAAGAACACAGGCAAGAAAACCCTAAGGACACGGATACCTTGTAGATACCCTTATGGGTTGCCCCCCATGCAGTGCCTGTTTAATGTCGCGGCATGACACGAGTGTTTTGGATACTCAGACTTCACCAAAACACTCTACAAAAATCTAGATGATCACAGCTGCCCCCACCCTATCTAAAAAGTTGTGCATTGTCCCCAATGCAACAAAAATAACAAAATGAGGGATACAAGGCATAACTATGGCGCCTAAGCGCGGTCATCGGGTGTAGTAGTAGTCAGGACTGCAGAATTAGTGCCCACAGTCTTATCTCCAATAGAGGTTGCCTTCACAGACCTCTAAACAATATCAGCTGCCCGGGCAGCATCATCAACACCAAATATCCCACAATAGGGTCTAAAGATGGTACTTCTGGAGTACCGGAAACACCTCTAGCCGAGCCACCAGTCCCAACGGCATCAACCTTAATTTGCTGCATAGCTAGGGACACTTTTCATGCTTTGTCTTCCACTTTCTTAGCTCTCTTGGTGGCTCGATCATCTTTTTCCTTCTAAGACTTTGGACTCAATAGGGCATCGTCTACACGGCCGCGCTCATCCTTTCTCTTCCTCTTTTTCTTAGGCTTCGAAGGACTAGGATGTACCTCAACATCTTTTTCCTTAGAAGGGTCCTTCTGATTGAGGTCCGGATTAGCATAGTCCCACAAGTCAATCATGGGCTCCAAATTAGCCTTAGGCAAGACTACTGAAGCTTTAGCATACGGGGCTGGACAAACTTTCAATTCATCCACATCGACCTTTAGCTCTGCAATATGCTACTTCATCTCTGTTAACTCCACAACCCCTGTCTCATCTAACTTGATGGATGGCATGATATATTTTGCATAAAACTCCCTCACAATGGTTGGTTGATAATCTAGGAGTGGCTTATTAGTCCACCCTAAGTTGTAGTGTTGGAAATATTCATCCAACTTGGGGGGAGTCCTTGAGCTTGAGTAAGTTAATTCTCTATTTCTCTGCAATAGGGTATTTGATGTGCCCTCTTGCCATTGTTTCTAACTCATACTCAAAGATCTTCTGGGATCCTTTACCGTCCATCTTTTCTTCTCCCGGAGTCAAACATCTTTGGAAGTGGAGACTAGTGTTATGCTAGGAAATTTGTGAGTGGGCGGTGTCTTCTCTTTTTCAGGAGTTATAGGTTCTGTATCAGACTCTCCATCACCCTAGACCTTATTTGTAGACCTAAACTCTGACCCAGACTGAGCATCATCCCCAGTTTTGATCTCAGTTTCCATGCCACCGCAAACCAGGATCGCAGCTTCTTTTCCTCCCTTTGCCTATGGAGGTAGGGGGTACTTGTTGTGTCAGCACTTGCAGAGCCAGAAGATGAACCTTCCCCCTCTTTAGACTATGAGGAAGTCCTGGATGACATCTGCTCTTGAGTTGGTGCTTTGTCTCCTCCTTCTTCAGACTGGAATGAGACAACACGATCTTTCTTCTTGTCATCTTGGCGAGGGGGCGGTAGTCAGAGTCACTCTTCTAAGCTTCAGAATCAGTTTGATCCTTTAGCCAAGACTTGACTGTGTTATCCTTGGCTTTCCGACCCCCCTCCCTGCATCTTGATGGAGTTGGTGGTGCCATATGATACCTTTAGGTAACTAATATTAGCAAACGAAACCAAAAATTGAAAATAGAAAAAATTCAACACTTACAAAAAAATTACAAAAATTTAGCCTCCCACGGGCGTGGGAAGTCCGACGGCCCGTGGCACAGGGCATCGGAATGCACAGTTTTTGAGTTTTTGAGTATTGAACAACTTTTTCTCTCCCAAGGAAAGATAGAGGGTTTTACTCTATTCTCTCTATTTTCAACGTTAGATTGACCATTATTGTACTATTGATCTTGGATATTGGTTATTAGTTTCATTAATGAAAGGGAATTTGAATTACCCATGTGGTATCTTCTCTATTTCCTTTAACATGAGCGGCTAGTCTAATTTTCTAGGGGTGTGTTGATAATGTATGTTTGAAATTGGGTATGGGTCTTATTTAATTATGCTTATAATTGCTAAATTGATATAGGTATAGTGAATTGTCATGCCCCTAGGCTACCCCCTTGATGTAACATGGGACCTGGGACCATAAGTGCCCCAAGCTAACCCTTGGTCATAGCATAACTCAGATAAATCAGTATATAAGCAGAAGCATAATAGGAAGATCCAAAGTCAAATGTATAGCTAATAAAGTCAAAAAGGATTACAAAACCAGAAGGAGACTCGAATATTGTCTATGTCTGAAAAGCCACTAACTATCATAAAGAGTTTCTGGGACAAGCCCCCAGCCAACTCGAAATCTGAAATGAAAGCATAAATATGGACGCTCTAACTCTATTCCTCGAATAATGAGGACTCTCAAATAATTAGCTGAATGACTGGCATAGTCTAGCCATGAGTCTGAGGGAAGGTGCCTGAATCTGCATCATAAAAGGATGCAGCACAAAATGCGTCAGTACTATAGGATGTACTGAATATATAAGATAAACAGGAATCTGAGATAAGCATGCTAAAAAAACTTGTAAAGCTGAAATCATGCTATAAGTGTAAAACTGAAATGCAAGAGACTCAATACGATGCCAAAGCAAGATATACAAAATATCATAGTAATCATAATAGTCCTGAAGTCTGAAGGTGGTTCCAGTGTGGTTAGACTCAGCCAGTATGGACTAGAAGTTTGGTATATGGTATGCTTCAGAATGGTTGGTTTGTGTGCTGATGCAGTAAAGCGGTTAACTCAAGCCAAAGAGGTGTGTTGATGGGTTATGCAAATTTCTATAGCTAGATGGAGACCTTAAACCCCAGACACTTTTTTCCTTTGCCTTTGATGTGTTTTGACTTGATATTTGTGGCATGGTGAACTAATTCTCGAGGTGAGATTAGTGAGGCATTTTCAAATCCGAATAGTGTTTGAATATTCTTGTTTTTGTTATGGTTTTTGTTAAAAACTCATATCCTGAGATGTCGATTTCATATTAAGTTAGAACTAAAATGTCATTTATATATGTTTGTGGTTATTAGATTATTGTGATTGTCGGGTTAGTTGTGGTATGATGATTGTGGTACAGAGGAGGTATGGTGATTGTTGGGTACTTGTGGGTTGTCTTAAAATATAGTATTTTATTGTAGTATGTGATGCATATTATATTATGTTTTATTGCATTTTGTTATATTAATTACCTAGAGGGATCACAAAGACCTATAAGGCGTGAGACCTTTCCGTATGGTTGAGCCCGTGGATTTTTTAGGATCTATAAGGCATGAGTATGTTTGCATAGTTGAACCCATGACATTATGATGACCTATAAAGTATGAGTATTTTTGCATAGTCATACTTGTATATTTCTCCCTCGTAAGGCATGAGTTTGTTTCACTTACTGAGCTTTTGTATTGCGCACCCTTTGGGTCGTGATTGTGTACGACATGGTCGAGTTACCTATGTTGTTTATCTTGTATTGCATTCTTTCATTATGATTTCTCTAGTTATATATTTCTTGAGTTTTGAGGTAATGTGTGACCGAGGTTGTGGTTGTTGTAGGGCCTAGATTGAGGGCAGGTAAGGTAGTGTTAGGCTGACATTTTATCTGTGCAGCTTTTGGCTGGGATGTTTGTATCATTTCTTTTTGAACTTTATTTATATTGTGGTTTCAATATTGAGTTGTGTTATTTCTGTTATTCTATTGCCTTACATATTCAGTACATTCTTTCATACTGACGTCCCTATTTCCTGGGGGTGCTACATTCATTCTTGCGGGTTATCCAGTAGATAGTGGTCTTCATTGCAAATGGTCAAGTTCAGTTGATGGTTTGTATCCTTTCTAGAGTTGCTGAGTCTAGAGTCTTCTTTGAATTTTTATTGGTAATAGGTACATCAAGGCTTTGTCCCAGCTTATAGTTAGTAGTTTTTCATCTTAAAGGCTTGTAGATATCTTCTGTGGGTCTGGAAGTCAGTTACGACCTAGCTAGCCTTATATTATCCTTTTGGTTATATTTGAGTTTGTTTCTGGTTGTGTTTCATTTTGTTTGGCTTGGCCTTAATGGCCCACCAATGTTGTTTGGTTCAGTTTTGGTTTGTTTGCTCGATCTAGTATTTCAGTGAGTGCCAGTCGTGCCTCCTCAAATTTGGGGTGTGACAAGCTTACTATTAGAGAAAAGTCGTGTCTTAGGGAGTCTGCAAGCCGTGTCTAGTAGAGTCTTACTTATGGGTGTGTTTTGCACCACACTTATAAATAAGAAGCTACAAGGCATTTAGGATTGGTTACCATTCTTTCATTTTCTTATCGTTTTATAAAGTTGAGTCTTAAGAGTTGGGATATCAAAATCATTCAAGGTAGGCTCTAATTCGTGCGAGCAGACCTTGTGGAGAAGTCGATTATGATTCGTGGCATTATAGTATTTCCAAGAATTGGGTTGTATGCATTTGAGGTATGTTTCTATTGTAGTTACGAGTTTGTGTAGTCGATGACTGTGTGGGTGGCGATGAGTTTCTGGTAGCTTCTATTGGCCTTGTGAGACAAGTAGCTTGTCTTATGGGTTGTTTTACTGGTGTAGTTTAGTCCAATGTATAAGGGAGGTTCCTCAAGATATTTGAGAAGTTCCCAACTTTAATCGTGCATTCTATTCTACATTTGTGGATGAATGTTCCTAAAGTGGGGAAGGATGTAACACCCCAGGTGTTTAGAATTGTCCTTCATCTTGTATCGAAGGCTTACAAGCCTAAATTTGAGAGCTTTAGTAACACTGCGCGTGATTCGAAAATATTTAATTTAAATTAGAATTTGTAAAAATGTTATATTTTTAGTTCCTTTGTAAAATGTCTTATACTTTTTTTTACTTTTTTAGTTATGATATATTTATGTATGTATTTATTTTATAAGAATTTTATAATTTATTAATATTTTAATGGATATAGAAAGCCTTATTATGTTGAAAAAATAATATTATATGACGTACACTTTATCAGAAATAATTTTTTATTAATTATGGTATATTCAAAAGGTTAAATTTATTTTACCACAAATCAATGCAATACTCGAGTGCATATATAACGGATTAAAAAAATGTGGTGGCAACACACTTCCACGAGGAAGTGTGCGAGTATAGAAGCAAGGTGAGGGTTAAATAGGTGTCATGCTTTCAATGTTTTAGTTTGTTTTCTATAAATACATATGTATGACTTTGTCTACTAGTACCAATATTTTTAACATGAACACTTACAACAATTCTATCCTTTTCCCCATAAATAAAGACAAGAGTTGATATTGTTACTTGATAATTTTCTCATCAAAGGCAACTAAAGCATGTTTTCCAATGTGTTCCATATAGCTGCATATTCTCGTGAAAGAGAACTTTTGTGGAAAACATTTTCATTGAAAATTTATTTGATTCGCGAAAGATCATCGATTATCGACATCAAGTTCTTAAAGCTGACATTCTAGGTATGTAAAGGTTATCCCTTTTGTGATGACCCTTCCGATCATATTCGTGTTTATATTCCTTGCACTGTTAGAGCTTTCTTGTAGAGAACCCAAGTCATTTATGATTTGCTGGGATCGGTGGTTTGGTGCCCTGGTCATTTGTTTGGTCATTTTGGCAGTTTGCCTATTTTAGATCTTAAACTTAGAATATCGTTGACTTTAGTCAACATTCCTAGCTAACATGCTTGAATTGAATTCTGACAGTTCCGGTAGCTCTAAAGAATTGAGTTTGGCCTGGTTGGACCTTCAATTGATGCCTGAGAACTTTCGGTGTGGGTTTTGTGTTGCTTTTTTTGTTTTCAGGCCATTTGGAGTTGAAAGTGTAACTTTGGTCAGCTTTCGATAATCGGAGCATCAAATTCAAAATCTGATGATTACATCAGCTTTGGAATGATAAGTTTGGGTGAGATAGGTGTTTGGTTTGGGTTCCGAGTGTGCTGAGCTCTTTTCGAGTGTTTGGTTGCTTGTTAGTTAGTGTTGACTTAGGTCAACATTTCTCCGGAATGACCTCATATGGAAGTTTCATCAATTCTATTGAGTCTGGAACATTGTTTTCACTCTATTAGTGATGTGACGCCATTTTACGTCATTTTCGACTCCTTTTAGCTAAGAACAATCGTACGTTTTCAAGCAACCGTTGTCGTTTTTGATATTTTTATGTTGTATTTTCAGTAAATAGGAACAAACATGGAAACGGAAGGAAATACGAGAAAAAGAGGATTCTGCCTAAGAGTGACGGCCTGAGTGATGGCCCGTCACACATGTGACGGTCCGTCACAGTGACCGTCAGGCTGGGCAGTGCCACTGCCTAAAGGTGACGGCCCAGGCGACGGTCCGTCAAGGCAGTGACGGTCCGTCAGCCGGGCCGTCACACCAAAACAGTGGCGCGCCAGCGGCTGTCCGCGTGAAGGACTCCTAACCCATTTTGGATTTGGTTTCTTTGACTCCTATAAATACCCTATGTTAGGTTTTATTTTATGTTGTTCACCCATTAATTTAAAACACGTTTTTAGTTGTTTTTGAGATCAAGAAACACGTTTGCTCTTCTTGAATTCGTGTTCTTGATTCGTTCTTGAGTTCTTGGTTTTTCTTGTTCTTGGATATTGGAAGATTGATTGTTTTCATTATATTTTAAGACTCTTCTTCCCTTTATTATGAATACAACTATTTTCTCTTCTTCTTCGAGCATGAACAACTAAAACTCCCACAACTAGGGTTGTGGGAGCCATGGTAAACGTAGAAAGATAGATTCCGGGTAGCGTTGGGTTCGATATACATGTTGTCACGTTGTTAATCATACATTATGTCACGTTTTCTAGTGGTTGAAAACATTAGAACATGCCTAGGTTTAATTTGCTTGAGTAAAGAGATTAAAACCGGGAAACTTGATTAACAACAAGGATTCGAGACTACCAACTCTCGTCTAATGATTAATGCCGTAACTGGATTAAGCTACTTGATGTTAGGATTGAAAGCTAAAAGCACATCTTTTCGAGGTCGAGAGAATAGAAAAGGAAATTTGTTTATTTGGTCGAGAGACGTTTAGACGATACAATTGACGCAATCACATCGTGACACGCATATAGAAAGAACCCGGTTAAGCCTAGAATCGACATTGTTACAACGCCATGGTTAACACGTCCCTAGTTCATTCTCTCCTACTAATTATTTCTCTTACATTATTGTTGCTTTTGTTCACGTTGATTACAAAACCCTCCCTTTTACTTACCAGAAACTATTGACCATTAGTCACGTACTTCACTAAAGTCTTAATCTTCACCATATTCTCTGTGGGATTCGACCCCAACCTTGTTGGGTTCTTTACTTGACTACGACCACTTACGCCTCATTAATTTGAGGTGTAGTTTGGGCGTTATCAAAAAAGTGGCGCCGTTGCCGGGGAATACGGTTGTTAATTAAGTCTGGTGTGTTTATTTGACTCTTAGTCATAATTTCCTGCTTTTATTTTTGTTTTTTGTTTTTGTTTTGACAGGGTACAAATTTGTGCATGCCAAGTACCCGAAGCTCGGGTGAATCAACATTACCTTACGACCCCGAGCTTGCGAGAACATTAAGGCTGAATATGGCCGCACAAAACGAGGCAGCAAGGATCGCTGCAGAACTGCAGGCCCAACAAAATCTGAATGCTGGTGGTCTGCAGGATGAGATCGCACGGAATGATGAGGATCTCGATCTAGATGGAGCTGGCGCTACGGGCGCCATTATTGTTCCACCGCTACCGCCCGGAGCCAAGTTCAACATCACTAGCACGATGATCCAGCTGTTGAACTTGAGAGGAGTGTTTCGCGGTGTTGCTGGTGATGATGCAAATCAGCACTTGATAAATTTCGTGGGCATCTGCAAATCGTTCGAATTGCCAGGAGTGAGTCAGACAGCGATCAAGCTCAGGTTGTTTCCGTTGTCTCTGTCTGATGAGGCAGCATTGTGGTTGACAGAGCTGACCCCCGACTCTATCGCAACGTAGGGAGAGTTGAGAGGAGCTTTCCTAGAAAGGTTCTTTCCTCCCTCTCGGATGATACAGTTGAGGGACGAGATTAGCAACTTCAGGCAGCAACCGCACGAAGCACTGCACGAGACTTGGTTGCGATTCAAGAAGAAGCTGACCCAGTGGCCCAACCATTAGCTGAACAACGAATTCTTGATGCAGACATTCTACAGGGCACTAAATTCAGCTACCAAGCCGACATTGGATAACGCAGCAGGTGGAGCGTTTATGGGTCGCACATTTGCCGACGCCACAGCTATTTTGGACAGGCTCACCAAAACCAACAGGGCCTGGCACACACGAGATTCAGAGGTTGCAGCTAGCACCTATACCGTTGGTATGTCAGCAGAGCAGCGTAGGAAAGAGGAGGAGCGCGACCAAGACATGGCGCAACTGAAAACAAGTTGGATCTCCTGACAAAGCATATGTTTTCAGGAGGCATGGAGAAGGTAAAAGCAGTGGGTTCCCAAGGTACAGAGACTGAGGAGGCAAATTACATGGGGGGTTTCCAGGCCAATGGCCAGGGAAACCAAGGTCGGAATTATCAGCGAGACAACCACTATGAGAAAAGTGGCTACAAAGATCGCGACCAAGGAAACTGGAGGAACAACACCGATAGAGGTGGGTTGTATATACCACCTGGGAATCGGGATAAAACTTGCAGCGAGGCTGAGACGTCCAAACTTGAGAACATGATGGCGAAGATGCTGCTGAAGGTGGAATCGACTGACTCTGGGGTAAAGGCAATGCGGAATGAGTTATCAACATTGAGTCAGGTAGTGGAGTCACACTAAACCGCGATCAAGCAACTAGAGCAGCAAGTGGGTCACATCTCGGCATCTCTAAACCCAAGAAAGACGGGTACCTTGCCGAGCGACACCACTCATCCGAGGAATGACGCAAGCTGTATGGCGATCATGACCAGAAGCGGTAGAACGTTACCGGAATCACATCCGGTAATTCAGACTCAAGGCGATGATACGGATGATGAAGAGGCGATAGAGGAGGAAACTCCAAAGCCCACAGAGAAAAGCAAGGAAGCTGAAAAGCTTCCAACTATGATGCCTCGGCCACCACCTCCTTTCCCCCAGCGTTTGAAGAAGAAAGCTGATGATGGTAAGTTCCTGAACTTCATGACCATGCTGAAAGAGATTTCAATAAACATACCATTGGTGGAAGCGCTGGAACAAATGCCCGGTTATGCCAAGTTCATGAAGGACTTGATTACAAAGAAGAGGACGGTGAGTTTTGAACCAGAAGATAACCTCCACCACTGCAGCGCGATTTCTTCAAGGTCGTTGGTCGAAAAGAAGAAAGATCCAGGTGCGTTTATGGTTCCCTGTACGATCGGGAAGCTCAACTTCGAAAGAGCTATGTGTGATCTTGGTGCTAGTATCAACTTGATGCCGCTAGCAGTTTATAACCAATTGGGTTTGGGAGCTCCTAAACCAATGACCATGAGAGTGATGATGGCTGACCGTTCGGTAAAGCGACCCGTAGGGATATTGACTGATGTGCTAGTAAAGATCGGTAAGCTTATCTTCCAAGCTGACTTTGTGATCTTGGATTGCGAAGTGGATTTTGAAGTCCCCATAATCTTGGGATGACCATTGCTAGCCACAGCAAGAGCATTGGTTGACATGGAGAAAAACGAACTGACCTTCCGATTAAACAATGAAGTGGTCAAGTTCGATGTGTCCAGATTGATGAAGCAACCAAGTGACATGAGGGTGGTCGCGGTCATCAATGCTATTGAGGCAGCCCCTGCGGATGTGCACATTGAGGAGAAGGGTTTGGTCGAAACTCTAGCTGTTGTAAGAAGGATGGTGCGAGAAGAGAAACATGTAGAGGAAGGCGGTGAAAATAGATCAAAGAAAGGAAAACACCGCAAGAGAATCTACAAAGACAGAGCGAAGAAGTTGTCGCGACTGGCGATGGAGCCCAAAGAGGAAGCTGGAACGCCACACTCCATTGAGTTCTCTTGTTTTGGAGACCCTGGCGGTCTCCAACATCATTCCAGAATCTGAGTCCGATCGACTTCACAGGTATTCCTTGATTCTCACAGTTTTTAGTTTGCATATATATGCATTGGGGACAATGCATGAGTCTAAGTTGAGGGTGTTGGAAAACCTGTGAGTCACCACCGAGGGTTTTTGTTGCTGATTTCTTTTCCCTCCGGTGTGCTATCTAGTAGAACCGGCATGTTTAGGTTGTTGTTTTAAATTTTTTTTTTTAGTGTCTATAGCAAAGCATGCGATTTCTTATCAAAGTAGCGCCCCTTTTAAAAATTTTCTGGGTTTGTACTTATGATGAAACGATTGACTGTCTGGATCCTTGTATGTCATTGTGTGATTATGAGTAGAATGAGTATGCTTAAGCCAAGTGGTTATTTGATAGTTGGTAGCGATATAGTTCTTGGTGCCAAAAGCGTGTGAGATGATTGTTATAAATTCTTACTCTGTGTATGCATCTAGAACTTGCCCGGTCTATTTTGTTAAGTTTGAAGTTTGGTTGCTTAGGAAAGGATCACAGGCCCTTTTTGTGTGCAGTCCACTTAACCTATAAGACCGTCCAAATGTAAATAATCCCTTTGATCCCTGTTTGAGCCATAATTGACCTTGTTCTTTCAAGAACCCGTCACCGTTCCAGTTTAACTTTGAATCCCTATTTTGGCCCTGGTCCTTCCTTGGACATCGTGCACCTCAACTCAGGCAATCAGCCTAAGTTGAGGGTGGCTACTATAGAGGTAAACCCTGTTTTGGCCCTGGTCCTCCCTTGGACATTGTGCACCTCAACGCGGGCAATCAGCCTAAGTTGAGGGTGGCTACTAGAGAGGTGAATGATAAGAAAAAGAGGATAGTGAAGATTGGTTGTGAATAGAATGAAAAGTCGGGTGTGTGCCTAAGAAAAAAAGAAAGAAAAAAAAGAGATGAAAAAAGATCGAAAAAGAAATAAAAAGAATTGTCAAAATAAAGAGGCCGCACCTGTAGCTAGAAAGAAGGAAATATAAAGGTGAATAAGGATGGACAAAGTAAGTTATGTGGTAATAAGACGTCAGTAGTTCCAAGGAGGGCTTAGTCACTAACCCCTAAATGTATCCTACCTGCACCTGAAGCCTCATTACAAGCCAAAACAAGTCCTGTAGTGATCCTAAGCGACTTTCTGAAGAACTGAAATAGAATAGTAAGGGCAAGCCTATGGTATCGCATGTGCATTGTTTGAAATCATTTGTGAGTGTGAGCGCTTACCTAGTCCCAAATCTTGTGTGTGGGATTTGTTTGTGGTGAGGGCACCAAGATGTCTGTATTGTGTATTGATTGTTAGGATAGCTGCGCGTGTGTACGTAGAATGTTCTATCATATCGGAATGACATGTTTGGATCCTTGCAAGTTAGTGTTTCATACATTCGTGTGCTACGAGGGAGCTTGATTTAATTGAATAAGTTTTGAATGACCATGAGTTGCTAGAGACACGAGTTTGTGTTCTTAGTCAAGTCGTCGTATTGTTTTATGTTATGTTGCTTGAGGACAAGCGAACGTTTTAAGTTGAGGGTGTTGATGTGATGCCATTTTACGTCATTTTCGACTCCTTTTAGCTAAGAACAATCGTACGTTTTCAAGAAACCGTTGTCGTTTTTGATGTTTTTATGTTGTATTTTCAGGAAATAGGAACAAACATAGAAACGGAAGGAAATACGAGAAAAAAAGGATTCTGTCTAAGAGTGACGGCCTGAGTGACGGCCCGTCACACATGTGACGGTCCGTCACAGTGACCGTCAGGCTGGGCAGTGCCACTGCCTAAAGGTGACGGCCCAGGCGACGGTCCGTCAAGGCAGTGACGGTCCGTCAGCCGGGCCGTCACACCAAAACAGTGGCGCGCCAGCGGCTGTCCACGTGAAGGACTCCTAACCCATTTTGGATTTGGTTTCTTTGACTCCTATAAATACCCTATGTTAGGTTTTATTTTATGTTGTTCACCCATTAATTTAAAACACGTTTTTAGTTGTTTTTGAGATCAAGAAACACGTTTGCTCTTCTTGAATTCGTGTTCTTGATTCGTTCTTGAGTTCTTGGTTTTTCTTTTTCTTGGATATTGGAAGATTGATTGTTTTCATTATATTGTAAGACTCTTCTTCCCTTTATTATGAATACAACTATTTTCTCTTCTTCTTCGAGCATGAACAACTAAAACTCCCACAACTAGGGTTGTGGGAGCCATGGTAAACGTAGCAAGATAGATTCCGGGTAGCATTGGGTTTGATATACATGTTGTCACGTTGTTAATCATACATTATGACACATTTTCTAGTGGTTGCAAACATTAGAACATGCCTAGGTTTAATTTGCTTGAGTAAAGAGATTAAAACTGGGAAACTTGATTAACAGCAAGGATTCGACATCAGGATAGCTACAATAGTTTTAGACATTGTGGTAGAGGTTCAGGCCAATGGGGCTGCAGTTATCAGTAACAGCAGCACCAGGGTCAGTCCAACTGACCATTTTAGGCTTCACTTCAAACTTTGGGGGTTCTTAGTTTGAGCTGGGTCAGAGTAGACATCAAGGCTATATCTTCGAGGGGTGCAGATTCTAGGGCATCAGGCTGTGGTGGTCATTCAGTTTCTTCTAGTCCATCTTGATAGTTCAGGCCATCCGGTCCTTGTTATGATTATGGAGTTGTGGGTCATTATGCTTTTGATTTCCCCCAGCGGGGTACAGTTCAGGCAGCCGCTCAGTCGGCCTAGCCATTGCAAGCAGTTCAGCCACTAATTAGAGAAGGTGGTAGTCCGACTAGAGGTGGTGCTCCACATAGATGAGTAGGTGGTAGGGATGGCGATCGGGCAGGTGGAGGTCATCGTCAGTTTTATGTGGTCCTTGGGAGACCAGAAGTAGAGTCCTTAGATGTTGTGATTACATGTATGATTTTTATATGCCGTCAGTCAGTTATGGCCTTGTTTGATCCTGGATCTACTTGTTCATATGTATCTACCTACTTTTTTCCTTGTTTGTTGGCTAGTGAGTCGTTATCTATGCATGTTTCTGTTTCGACCCTAGTAGGAAATTCTTTAGTAGTGGATCAGATTGTGAGATCTTGTGCGATATCTGTGGTGATTTGGAGACTTAGGGTGATTTGATGATCCTTGATATGTTAGATCTTGATGTGATACTAGGCATGGACTGGTTATCCCCTCACCGTGCGATTTTGGATTTTTATGCGAAGACCATTACCATAGCCGTGGCTGGTGTATCCCTGGTTATGTGGTAGGGTTCTATCAGCTGCGCACCGTCTGGGATCATCTCTTGTCTTCAAGCTAGGAAGTTGATTTCTCACGGGTGTTTTAGTTTATCTAGCATATGTCTGAGATGCTAGCGTTGACCCTTTGTCTACTGAGTCTGTTCCTTTGATTAGTGACTTCCTAGATGTGTTTTCTACTGACCTGCCAGGCCTTCCACCTAAGAGAGATATTGATTTCGCTATTGAGTTAGAGCCGTGCACCAGGCCCATTTATGGTTCTCCCTACCGTATAGATCCTACTGAGTTGAGATAGCTTAAGGAGAAACTCAAATATTTGTTTGCTAAGGGTTTTATTAGGCCGAGTGTATCACCTTGGGGTGCTCCTATTCTGTTTGTAAAAAATAATATGGGTCAATGCAGATGTGTATCGATTATCGGCAGTAGAATAAGGTGACAGTGAAAAATAGGGTTCCGATACCAAGGATTGATGACTTATTTGATCAGCTCCAGGGTTCAGCCATGTTTTCCAAGATTGATTTGAGGTATGTCTACCACCAGTTGAGGATTATGGTGGAGGATATCCCTAAGACAACATTCAGGACACATTATGGCTATTATGAGTTCCTGGTGATGTCTTTTGGGTTGACTAATGCCCCCGTAGCGTTCATGGATTTGATGCACATGGTACTTAGCCCTTATTTGTATATGTTCATGATAGTGTTCATCGATTACATTCTGATATACTCGAGGAGTAGAAATGAGCATGAGCATCACTTGAGGACTGTACTTCATACATTGAGAGATCATCGAATTTATTCCAAGTTCTCAAAGTGCGAGTTTTGACTTGAGTCAGTCACATTCCTAGGGCACGTGGTGTCTAAAGAAGTGATTAGATTTGCTCTGGGTAAGATTTCAGCGGTTTGTGATTAGCCTAGACCTACTACTGCTACTGAGGTTCACAACTTTATTGGGTTAGGGGGTTACTACAGACGGTTCATTGAGGGATTTTTTTCCATAGCAGCACCCTTGACTATGCTGACTAGGAAGGATGTTCCATTTCAGTGGTCGGATCAGTGTGAGGATAGCTTCCAGAGGCTTAAGGCCTTATTGACTTCAGCTCCAGTTTTGACTTTGTTGATTGAGGGTCAGAGTTTTGCCATGTATTTTGACACTTTCGGGGTTGGTCTTGGTTGCATGTTGATACAGTAGGGTCGAGTGATAGCATATGCATTGAGGCAACTAAAGATTCACGACTGCAACTACCCCGCTCATAACTTAAAGTTGGGGCAGTAGTCTTCGTGCTCAATATCTAGAGGAACTACTTATATGGAGTTAATTGTAATGTATTCATCGACCATCGTAGTCTTCATTGTTTATTTTTCATGCTCTTTCTGCATTTCAAGCTTTCCCTCAGCGTCTACAAGTCATTTATGACTTATCGGGACTGACGGTTTGGTGCTCGAGCCGCTCATTAGGTCGTTATGACCATTTTCCTATTTTAGAACTTGAACTTAAAAAACCTTTGACTTTGGTCAACTTTCTTGGAAGACATGCTCAGAATCGAATTCCAAAAGTTCCATTGGCTCTAGAGCAGGTATTTTAGTCTAGTGGGACCATTGGTTTGGGTTTGGGAGTCTTCATTTTGGTTTTGTATTGCTTTCTGTGTTTTCAAGCTAGTTTGGCTGGTAGGGTTGACTTTGGTCAACATTCGAAGAAGACTGCCCCGGTTAGAAATTTTGTCAGTGTTGTTAGCTCTGGAATATTGACTTTGGGCTAGGGGAAACTTTGGTTCGGGTCCCGCGACTTCTGGACTTGTTTTGGGGTATTGAGTTATGAGTTAGTTTTGTTCATGGGGCCCACTTTTCCTTAAAACAATCTCTGTTAGGAAATTCATTGATTCTGTTGAGTCCGGAATATAGTTTCCACTCTAGTAGCATTAATGGTTTGTGAGTGTCAGATTCTATTTGTGCCCGGAAAATCCCCGTAGAAGCTTTGAAATTGCTGGTGTTTGTTGCAGGCACAAGCCTTCAGCGCCATCGGCACCCAGGGAAGCGTGATCGCACTAGCTTCCTGGCCCTCCTTCAGTTCCAACGGCGCCAGCTTGTGCCCAGGCCTATAAAATACTATTTTCTCATTTTTTCAGCATTTTCTATCATTTCTCTCAACTCCAACTTCAATTCTCTCAATTCCAATTGCTCAAAAATAGTGATGGCTCGTGGGAATTCTCCAAATTGACGTTTAATCTCACTCCCTCATTAGTTGGTAAGTTTCTTATTCCTCAAGCTTTGCTCTTCTCGTTAAGCTTAAAACCTCCCTTGTTAAGGTTCTTACAAGCTAGGGTTTTTCTTGGGTTAAAGCTGCATTAGTTGGTTTGATTATTTGTGGTAGTTGTTGTTCCGGTACGTGGTCAATTCATGCTTCTAAATTGGTATGTTTCCTCCCTTGAAAATCGTTAATTCTCCACTTTTGTTCTCTTGAATTAGTAGCACCTTGAGGCTGTTTTGATCCCCGAAACAAACTCCGTTCGCGCTCAAATTTTGAGCATGGGTTTCTTAATCCACCATGCGCATAATTGTGAATTTTATTTTCTATTTTGTTGCACAGGCCCTGAGGGTCATTTTTCGACCTGATTCTCAGCCTAATTTTTCGTATAGCAATATGGGTGTCATTCTTCTTGCCTTGATACTTGTATTGTATTCTTGATAGCGTGGTAGCTTTATGAAGTTGTTTGGAAGGGGAAGGCACACGAGTGATGGTTCGTGCTTGCAGTTCGACCCTGAGGTAGGTTACAGTTTACTTTATAGACTAAGTTTAGTTAGATTTTATATATTTATATGTTGCTAGAACGTTAGGTTGGCTTTAGATAGATGCAGGCTTAAATCTTGTTTATTACATTAAATTGGCCATTTCGAATTATAATTTAGGATTATCATGTTTATCCTTAGCCTAGGAGTTTGTAGTATCGTTTTGGCTAGCTTGGAATCCTTAGGTTGCTTTTAGGAGGTTTTATAGGTATAGTAGAGATTCTTGTGTTCCTTTTTTGCTATTACTTTCCAGTTTTATCCGCTTTATTCTATTGTTGTGTGTAAATATGGGCCCGAGGTCATAGATTGGATTTGGACGGAGCCCCAGGTCATTTCTCTTGGTTTGGAGGGTATTTTTTCCCTATTTTGCCCTGTTGTGCATGGTTTTCTCTGAATATGGATATTTCATGCTCATACTGCTTTGCATATTATTGGCATGAAAAGGGAGTATTTTTTTAGATTTTTGGTTCAAAATGAGGTTCACTATAGCTACGGTGATTTTCAGATTTGAACTAAACTTTATTGGATTTTACCATGGGTTTTGCAAGGAAAAAGGGAAAAATATTATTTTATGCATATACTTATAGTCCGATGCGGTATTTTAGACCCTCAATGTGTTATTCCGGGTTTTACTTTCCTTTCACCTATATATACATATATGGATAGTCCGATGTGATACTCCGGGCGCCCGATGTGGTATTTCAGGTTTATATTATTGTGCATTCATACATTACATCATAATTTCATTGCATTGCATTGGCTTGGGTGCTTTTTTTGGATTGTCGGTGGTTTTGGATTGATCTTGTTACTACTTTACCTTTTTGTCTTGGTTATTTCGGTTTTCGGCTTCATAACTAGGTTTAGGTGGATTCCTGTATTTTAGCTGGTTTCCTATAATTTACATTTATATATTATCTTTCTGCGCTCGGTCGGCCTATGATGCCTACTGGGTACCCATTGTCTTAGTACTCATACTACACTCTACATCTTTTTCTGATGCAACACCTAGTACGAGCCACCCTCACTAATCCTCCCATCGTTCGAAGCCTGCTGTAATTCGGATCGCGGTGAGCTCCCATCGCCTTGGAGACTATACATGCTTTCCATCTTGTATATTCTATCTGTATTTTGTATTTTGGATAGACAGAGTCTATTGTATAGCTACTCTTTACTTTAGTCTCTCTTGTACTAGTTACACCAGGTCTGGGTTTGTTCTAGTGTATGTTTTGTCTTTCTTGGTTACTTTAGGGCCATCTTTTGTATATTTGTTGCAGTTGGTATGTATATATATTCTCTTGACCCTATCTTTTCCATTTATGTCTTTCGCTTTTCCAAATTTTAACTACTTTGTTGTCTTCTGTATCGTTAGGTTTGGCTTGCCTACTGGGGGGGGTTATGTAGGCGCCATCAAGGCCCAGTTTTGGGTAGTGACAGAGTGGTATCAGAGCTCTAGGTTTATCGGCCTCGCCAGTACAAGAGAAAAGTGTCTAGTAGAGTCTCATGTATTGGTACAATGACA
The DNA here is from genome assembly GCA_003996215.1 of Jaltomata sinuosa. Lineage (NCBI taxonomy): Eukaryota > Viridiplantae > Streptophyta > Magnoliopsida > Solanales > Solanaceae > Jaltomata > Jaltomata sinuosa. Next base: position 250,428 of record QJPP01002248.1, read on the forward strand.
TTCGTATCCAATCTACATTCCTAGGAAATATGTCATATTGTTTGATCCTTTGTCGTGCGTTCCTGACTTGTTCAACTTCTAAGTATCTTTGTTTTACTCTTTCTCAGATGGTTTGGAGAGATCTGCAGCGGGTGAGGATGAGGCCCTTGCACCCGCAGTTAGAGCCCCAGCTAGGGGACGGGGTGGAGGTCGACCTAGAGGTTGAGGTAGGGAACGAGCTGCAATGCTAGCTCGAGCCCGGGCTAGACTACCTTCACCAGAGCTTGAGGTTCCAGTGGACAAGGTACAATATGAGCTAGAACATATGGGGCTAGCCAACATCCGGCAGGTTTTGTGGCTACTCCAGTGTTGTAGGACACTTTAGTTTGGTAATTGGGGTTCCTTGAGGGTATGACTCAACCAGCAACTTTGCTGGCCACTCTGATTGGTTCTCAGGTTAGAGATGAGGGTCAAAATTAAGCTCAGGAGGCAGCACAGGGTTCAGGAGCGCAGCCTGCTACTGCAGCTCCCAGATTGGAGGTATTATCGGTTCCTACCATTGCTCCACCTATTCCCACCGGGCCAGTCATGTTTTTTGAGGTGCAGAAGATGCTTGGTAGGTTTCTGAGATTGGGTCCTCTGAGGTTTTCAGGTAAGGTTTTCAGGTGTTTCTCGGGAGGATGCACATGAGTTTTTGACTAGCTGCTAGGAGAAGTTACATAATTTGGGGTTAGTTAAGTCACATGGAGCAGATTATACCGTATTTCAGTTGGATGGTCCAGCGAAATAGTGGTGGAGATCATATATTTCTTGCAGACCAGCCGGGTTACCTCCGCTTACTTGGGCCTAGTTCTCCGTAACTTTTTTAGAGAAGTATGTGCCACATAACATGAGAGAGCGGTTGATTGATCAGTTCTCTGGGTTGGAGCAGGGCTCCATGAATATGACTGAGTATGAGGTTCACTTCCACCAGTTATCCAGACACGCCACTATGATTCTTCCCACCGAGCATAAGAGGGTACGCCAGTTTGTTCGAGGTTTGACCTTGCATCTTTGCTTGGCCAGGGTATGGTAGCATTGGGTCAGTCTTTTATGGAGATGGTAGATCATGCCTGCTCTATTGAGGGCATACTTTGTGAAGCCCAAGAAGGCAGCGATAAGAGGCCCCGCCATAGGGGAAGTTTCAACAAATCACAGGCCCGAGGTAGAGGCTACTATGGTAGAGGTCAGTACTAGCAGCCCTTGCAGCCGAGCTGGCCTATTAAGGCGACATTACAAACTTCTGAGGGTTAGAGTAGCCAGAGTATCATTCCTGCTCCATGAGGTGGTCGTTTAGGGTCCACAGGTCGTGGTGGTCATTCTGATTTAGCCGGGTCATCACAGAGGAGTACATTTGGTCGGGGTTGTTATTAGTGTGGTGAGATAGTCCACTTTGCTAGAGAGTGTCCATCGGCACAACACCCTAGGCAACATGATCAGTTAGTTCAGGCCCCTAGGGCTCCAGCACCTCTAGATAGAGGCGGTTCATAGGGTAGTAGGGGTGGTCCCTAGGGTACTAGAGGTGGTCCTCAGTCCAGTAGGTCAGGTTGTCGTGGTGGTCGGAGCCATATGTATGCAGCTCCAGGCTGGACAAAGGCCGAGGCTTCAGATGCTGTGATCACAGGTATGATCTTTGTTTGTCATCAGTCTGCTTCTACTTTGTTTGATCTAGGGTCTACATTCTCATATGTATCTGCTTATTATGCTACTCATCTGGAGTCTTCTTCTGAGTCTTTTCTTGCGACCTTGCGTGTATCTACCCCAGTAGGTGATTATTTAGTAGTAGATCAGTTGTATCGGGCTTGCGTGGTGACTATCCTAGGGTACGGCACGTGGGTAGACTTGGTTGTACTTGATATAGTTGATTTTGATGTGATCTTGGGCATCGATTGGCTGTCTACTTATCATACGGTCTTGGATTACTTCGCCAAGACTATTACTCTTCGGATGCCTAGTATCTCTCCTATCATGTAGAAGGATGCTATATGCTGAGGTGAGTTATATCTTTTCTGAGCGCCCAGCGGTTGGTTGCGAAGGGGTGCTCAGCCTATCTTGCCTATGTTCGTGATACTAGTGCCACCACACATCCTCTTGAGTCAGTTCATGTGGTTTGTGAGTATTCAGATGTGTTTTCTTCTGATCTTTCGGGTCTTCTTCCTGAGCGTGACATTGAATTTGGTATTGATGTTGAGCCGGGCACCAATCCCATTCCTATTTCTCCATATTGGATTGCACCTGCTGAGTTGAGGGAGAATAAGGATCAGCTCCAGGATCTATTGAGTAGAGGGTTCATCAGGCATTGTGTGTCTCCGTGGGGTGCTCTGATTCTGTTTGTGAAGAAGAAGGATGAGTCTATGTGTATGTGTATCGACTATAAGCAGCTGAATAAGGTGACTATTAAGAACATATATCTGATGTCCCGTATGGATGATTTGTTTGACCAGCTTCAGGGTGCAACGGTGTTTTCTAAGATAGACTTGAGATCTGATTACCATCAGTTGAGGATCAGGGCAGCGGATATCCCAAAGATGGCATTCAGGACTCAATACGGTCATTACTAGTTCCTAGTCATGTCTTTTGGGTTGACTAATGCCCCAGCAGCATTTATGGAGTTGATGAACCATGTGTTTAGTGCCTACTTGGACTCATTTGTGATTGTGTTCATCGATGACATTCTGATATACTCGAGGAGTAGGGAGGAGCATGAGAAGCATCTTAGATTGGTACTTTAGACCTTTCGAGACCATTAGTTGTATGCCAAATTCACTAAGTGTGAGTTTTGGCTTGAGTCTGTGGCATTCCTAGGGCACGTGGTGTCCAAGGATAGGATTATGGTAGATCCAGCGAAGATTGCAGCAGTTTGTGATTGGGCTAGGGCTACTTCTCCTACCGAGGTTCACAGTTTCATCGGGTTGGCAGGTTATTGATGAACGCTACAATCGTGCTCTCTAAAGTTGGGGGTCACAGTGATCGTGCAGCAAAACCAAATTTATAATCCCAACGAGTGTCGGGGTCGTACCCAAGGGACTTGGAGTAGCTAAATAGAGATTGTACCGAGTTGAGTTCAAAGCAAGAGTAAATGCTCAAAATAGAAAGTAAAAGGATGGGGGAATTGGGATGTTGTCACTATAATCGCAATTCAATTAAACAGTAGTAAAACGAAAGTGGGTGTACCAAGTTGACTAGATGACTGGGGATGCATATCCGATGGGGCTTTAATTATGGGATAGAGTGATTATCAATTAATACTTATTCTTGCTTATTGACATAAGTAGCATTGGTCAAGGGTAAGAATCATTTATCTCTCGATCAAAATCTTATATCCGATGATCTCGGTTAGAGCATCATCGATTTGATCAACAAACAACCAATCTAAGCTTGGGGAGGTCACACTATCTCTAGCTTAGACCTTTAAATGGGTGATTTTGTCGATAAGAGTTATCTCTAGCCTCAAATCTGAGTGGAGTCCCAAGTTCCCACTAGTAATTTCACATCCAAAACCATGAAATCCTTTCCCAAGCAATCACATAGTGAAGTAATGAAGATTAATGTTTGCAACCACCAATTTTAGGATTAAAACTTGGAGAAATTACTAGACCCATGTCAAATAAGAAATTATAATCAAGAACAAATAACACCCATACCTATTTGTTAAGCACCCATCATCAACACACCCCTAGACAAGAGAAATTAGCCACTCATAGCAAGAGAGGAAGAGATACAAGTTGGGTAAGACAAAATCTCCTTCATTATAGCTGAATCTCAAGTTTTAGATTTAATTTGAGCATACAAGTGTTAACCAAGAGAATTAGATTAAAACCCTTTTCTCAATGGAGGTGAAAACTTAGTCTCAAAGCAAAAAGCTCTTCAGAATATTCAAGACTAAAAAAGTTACTTACAATTGTTCCCAAATAGGCCTTTTATAGTTTCTCAACATGTCACTAAAAGTTAGGACAAAAATGCCCTTCGGGAGGTGTGCGGCACGACGTGCATTTTACACGTTGTGATGTGCACGTCGCACACTACCTTCAATTAGGCCAATGACTCAGCTGACTTAGGAGATTCATACGAAGGAGGTGAAGTTTGTACCTTGGGATGTGCGCATTGCACATCGACCGCACCCCTTAACAAATTCTTCAGTGGCTTTTGTAGCTTCCTGCGGAGGAGGTGCGGTTCACACCTCGGCTTGTGCGTGTCACAGGGCCACTGCATCTCCTGTTATGATCTTCAGCTTTTCCAAACACTTCACACTTAACTCCTTTTTGAGCTCCTTTTGGGTCCATATCCTTGTTTTTCATCTTTTATAAAAATTACTTGCATAGACATCAATAAAGTCCATAATAACCTCTAAATCTTTTCAAAATATAGCAATAATTCATGGATATAGGCTCAATAAATTGGTAGATTATCGACTTATCAATTATTACAGACTGTTTATGGAGGAGTTTTCCTTGATATAAACTTCATTGACTAGATTGACTTAGAAGAATGTTCCCTTCTAATGGTCAGATGAGTGTGAGAAGAGCTTCCTGAGGCTCAAGGCCTTGTTGACTTCAACTCTGATTCTTACTCTTCTAGTCGAGGGTCAGGGTTTCACAATATACTGTGATGCTTTGAGTATTGGTTTGGGTTGTGTGTTGATGTAGGAGGATCGGGTTATTGCATATTCTTATAGACAGTTGAAGGTTAACGAGAGGAACTACCCCACACATGACTTAGAGTTAGCAGCGATAATCTTCACATTGAAGATTTGGAGGCATTATCTTTATGGCACGCAGTATAAGGTCTTTACTGACCATCGTAGTCTTCAGTACATTTTTAGCCAGAAGGATCTAAATTTGAGGCAGCGTAGGTGGTTGGAGTTACTGAAGGACTATGATATCTCTATTTTTTATTATCCAGGCAAGGCAAACGTACTGGCGGATTCCTTGAATCGAAAGGTGGTGAGTATGGGTAGCTTGTCTTTCTTAGCAACAGAGGAGCGACCTTTAGCTTGGGACATCTAGTCCTTGGCTAACAGGTTGGTTAGACTTGACATTTCTGAGATGGGCCATATTCTTGCTTGTGTTGAGGCTAGATCTTCTTTGTTGGAGCAGATTCGGGAATGACAGTTTGATGATGGGAGGTTGAGGATCATTCATGACAAGGTGTTAAGTGGTGAGGCTAGGAAGGCGATCTTAGATTCAGAGGGAATTTTGAGGATCGAGGGTCGTATCTATGTTCCTAGAGTTGGTGACTTGGTTAGATTGATCTTGGAGAAGGCCCATTATTCTAGATACTCCATTCTTCTAGGGGCAGCTAAGATGTATCTTGACTTGAGGCAGCACTACTGGTGGTGTGGGATGAAGAGGGATATTTCAGCTTTCGTATCTAGGTGTTTGAACTATCAGCAGGTGAAGTTAGAGCACCAGAGGCCAAGTGGTTTGTCTCAGAGGCTACCCATTCTGGAGTGGAAATGGGAGTGGATTGCTATGGACTTTGTAGTTGGATTATCACGTACTTTGCAGAGATTTGATGCTATTTGGGTTATTGTGGATAGGTTGATGACGTCTGCTCACTTTTTGTCGGTTCAGAATTCTTACAGTTTTGAGAGGTTGGCTCAGATCTACATTTGAGAGATTGTTCATTTGCATGGGTGCCAGTTTTTATCATCTCTGACCGGGGTACTTAGTTCACTTTGAATTTCTGGAGGTCTACTCAGTAAGAGTTGGGTACTAGAGTTGAGCTTAGCATAAATTTTCATCTGCAGACAGAAGCTCAGTCAGAGCGTACCATTCAGGTTCTGGAGGATATGTTGTGAGCCTGTGTTATTGATTTCAAGGGTCAGTGGGACCATATCTTAGCCTTGGCAGAGTTTGCATATAATATAGTTACCATTCCAGCATTCAAATGGCTCCGTTCGAGGCTTTGTATGGTAGGCAGTGCAGATCTCTGGTGGGTTGGTTTGATGCTTTTGAGGTTAGGCCGTGGGCTACCAACTTGCTTCATGATTCTATGGATAGAGTTTGGGTCATTCAGGAAAGACTTTGCACTACCAAGAGTAGGAAGAAGAGTTATGCTGACCGAAGAGTTCGAGACCTAGAGTTCATGGTTGGTGACAGTGTGTTCCTTCGGGTATCGCCCATGAAGTGCGTGATAAGGTTCAGGATAAAGGGTAAGCTCAGTCCTAGGTTCATTGGGCCTCTCGAGATCCTTCGTCGTATTGGATGGGTTTCTTATGAGTTAGCCTTACCTCTTGCTCTCTCCAGTGTGCATCCTGTGTTTCATGTCTCTATGTTACGGTGGTATATTCCAGATGTGTTGCATGTTCTTCAGTTAGAGTTGGTTCAGTTGGATGAGTCCTTTGCCTTTGAGGAGGAGCCTGTCGCTATTTTGGAAAGGTAGGTTAGGAAGTTGAGGTCCAAGGAGATTTTGTTGTTTAAGATTCAGTGGTGGCATAATCCTGTCGAGAAGGCTACTTGGGAGATCAAGATTGACCTGTAGACCCGTTATCCTCGCCTTTTTGAGTGTTCGGGTACTATCCTTTATCTAACTTTCGCGGATGAAAGTTCTTTTAGTAATGGATGTTGTAATGACCCTCCAGGTCATTATTTATTTTTCATGCTCTTTTTGTATTTTGAGCTTTCCCTCAGTGGCTACAGGTCATTTATGACTTCCCAGGACTAATGGTTCGATGCCCGAGCCGCTTGTTAGGTCGTTATGACCATTTTCCTATTTTAGAACTTAAGCTTAGAAAAACTTTGACTTTGGTCAAATTTCTTGGAAGACGTGCTCAGAATCGAATTCTGACAGTTCTGTTGGCTCTAAAGCGGGGATTTTAGTCTAGTAGGACTATTGATCTGGGTTTGGGAGTATTCATTTTTGTTTTGTGTTTCTTTCTATGTTTTTAAGCCAGTTTGGCTAGTAGGGTTGACTTTGGTCAACATTCAAAGAAGACGGCCTCAAATGGAAATTCTGTCAGTGTTATTAGCTTTGGAATGTCGACTTTGGGCTAGGGGAACCTTTGGTTTGGGTCTTGGGACTTCCAGACTTGTTTTGGGGTATTGAGTTCTGAGTTAGTTTTAGGCATGGGTCCCACTTTTCCTTAAAACGATATTCTTTGAGAAATTCATTATTCCGTTGAGTCCAAAATGTTGTTTCCACGCTAGTAGCATTATTGGTTTGTGAGTATCGGGTTCAGATTGTGCCCAGAATGCCCCGTAGAAGATTTGAAATTGCTAGTTTTTGTTGCAGACACAGGCCTTCAGGGCCACCGGCTCCCAGGTCAGCGCAATCGCCCTAGCCGCCTAGCCTTCCTTCAGCGCCAACGACGCTGGCCAGCGCCAATGACGCCAACCTGCACCCAGGCCTATAAAATCCTATTTTCTCATTTTTCTCAGCATTTTCTCTCATTTCTCTCAACTCCAACTTCAATTCTCTCAATTCCATTTTCTCAATAATAGTGTTGGCTCGTGGAAATTCTCCAAATTGACATTTAATCTCACTCCCTCATCATTTGGTAAGCTTCTTCTTCCTCAAGTTTTGGTCTTCTCCTTAACCTTAAAACCTCCATTTTTAAGGTTCTTACAAGCTTGGGTTTTTCTTGGGTTATAGCTGCGTTGGTTGGTTTAATTGTTCGTGGTAGCTGTAGTTCCGGTCCATGGTCGATTCTTGCTTCCAATTTGGTACGTTTCCCCCCTTAAAAATCGTTAATTCTCCACTTTTGTTCTCTTGAATTAGTAGCACCTCGAGGCTATTTTGAGCCCTGAAACGAACTCCGTTCGCACTCAAATTTTTAGCATGCGTTTTTTAATCCATCGCGGGCATAATTGTGAATTTTATTTTCTATTTCATTGCGCGGACCCTGAATGACCCTATTCCCAGCCTAATTTTTTGTATAGCAATTTGGGTGTCATTCTTCTCGTCTTGACACCTGGATTGTATTTTTGATAGTGTGGTAGCTTTCTGATGCTGTTCGGAAGGGGAAGGCACACGAGTGATGGTTCGTGCTTGCAGTTTGACCCCGAGGTAGGTTACGATTTACTTTACAAACTGAGTTTAGTTAGATTTTATATATATGAATATGTCGCTAGACCGTTAGGTTGGCTTTAGATAGATATAGGCTTAAATACTGTTTATTACTTTAAATTGGCCATTTTGGATTATAGTTTAGGATTATCATATTTATCCTTAGAATAGGAGCTTGTATTACGATTTTGGCCAGCTTGGAATGCGTAGGTTGCTTTTAGGAGGTTTTAGAGGTAGAGTAGAGATTCAGGTGTTCCTTTTTCGCTATTACTTTCTTGTTTTATCGCTTTATTCTATTGTTGTATGTAACTGTGGTTCCGAGGCCATAGCTTGGATTTGGACGGAGCCCCAGGTCAGTTCTCTTGGTTTGGAGAGTATTTTTGCCCTGTTTTGCCCTTTTGTGCGTTGTTTTCTCTGAATATGGACATTTCATGCTCATACAACATTGCATATTATTGGCATGGAAATGGAGTATTTTTCGAGACTTTTGGTTCAAAATGAGGTTTACTACGGCTACGGTGATTTTTGGATTTGAGCTAAACTTTATTGGATTTTACTATGGGTTTTGGAAGGAAAAAGGGAAAACTACTATGTTATGCAAATACTTATAGTTCGATGTGGTATTTTGGACCCCCGATGCGTTATTCCGGGTTTTACTTTCCTTTCACCTATATATATATATGCATAGTCTGATGCGGTATTCCGAGTGCCCGATGCAATATTCTGGGTTTATATTATTATGCATTCATACATTACATCATCATTTCATCGCATTGCATTGGCTTGGGTGCTTTTTTGGATTGTTGGTGGTTTTGGGTTGATCTTGTTACTACTTCACCTTTTGTCTTGGTTATTTTTGTTTTTGGCTTCATAACTAGATTTTGGTTGATCCATGTATTTTAGCTGCTTTCCTTTAATATATATTTATATATTGTCATTCTGCGCTCGTTCAGCCTATGATGCCTACTGGGTACCCATTGTCTTGGTACTCATACTATACTCTACATCTCTTTTTGATGAAGCACCTAGTATGAGACACCCTCACTGATCCTCCCATCGTTCGAAGCCTGCTGCAGTTCGGATCACAGTGAGCTCCCAGCGCCTTGGAGACTGTACATGCTTTCTATCTTGTATATTATGTCTATATTTTGTATTTTGGATAGACAGAGTATGTTGTATAGCTACTCTTAACTTTAGTCACTCTTGTACTAGTGACACCAGGTCCGGGTTGGTTCTAGTGTATGTTTTGTCGTTCTTGGTAACTTTACGGCAATCTTTTATATATTTGCTGCAGTTGGTATGTATATATATGTTCTTGGCCCTATCTTTTCAATTTATGTCATTCTCTTTTCCTTATGTCTTCCGCATCATTGGGTTTAGCTTGCCTATCGAGGGGTTATGTAGGCGCCATCATGGCTTGATTTTGGGTCGTGACATTACAAGTCAGCGATAGATAAACTCGAGGCAGAAGATATAGATTGAGCTACTGAAGGACTATGATTTCACCATTCTTTATCATCCGGGCAAGGCAAATGTGGTAGCGGATGCCTTGGGTCAGAAGACGGTGAATATGGGCAGCCTAGCTTCACTTTCAGTTTCTGAGCAACCGTTGGCCTTGGACATCCAGTCCTTGGCTCACCGTTTGGTTAGGCTTCACTTGACGGATCCTAGCAGAGTTTTTTCCTGTATTGAGGTTCGTTCTACTCTAGTTGATCAACTTCAAAGCTGACATTTAAGGATCAGAGATTATGTGACCTTCATGATCAGGTAGTTCAGGGTGAGTCTAACCGGGCTACTTTGGGTTCTGATGGTATTCTGAGGTTTAACAGTCATCTTTGTGTTCTTAGAGTTGGGTATTTGATTTAGTTGATACTTTGTGAGGCGCATTATTCTAGATACTTCATTCATCCTGGCGCAGCGAAGATGTATAGAGATTTGAGACAACTTTACTGGTGGAGTGGTATGAAGCGCGACATAGTGGAGTTCGTATCTTGGTGCTTGAACTGTCAGTAGGTTAAGTTCGAGCACATGAGCCCCTGTGGTTTGATGCAGTGACTTCCCATTCCTGAGTGGAAGTGGGAAGGTATTACTACGGACTTCGTAGTAGGTTTGCCTCGTACTTCTTGAGGGTTTGATTCCATCTCGGTGATTGTTGATAGGCTGACTAAGTCAGTACATTTCCTGCCGGTCCAGACTTCTTATAGTAGAGAGGTTAGCTCAGATTTACCTTCGTGAGATTATTTGGTTGCACGGGGTCCAAACTTCTATCATTTCAGACTGCGGCACTTAGTTTACATCTCAGTTCTGGAGGGCTGTTCAGCCAGATTTGGGTACCGAGGTTCAGCTTAGTACCGCTTTCCACCCTCAGACAGATGGCTAGTCCGAGAGGACTATTCAGGTCCTAGAGGACATGCTTCGGGCCTGTATTCTTGACTTTAGAGGTTCTTGGGACCAGTTTGTGTCTTTGGCCGAATTTGCATATAATAATAGTTTTCATTCAATCATTGGCATGACACCTTTTGAGGCTTTGTATGGTAGGAATTGTATATTTCTGATTGGTTAGTTTGATGGTTTAGAGTCTAGACTGCAGAGTACTGATTTGCTTCGAGATTCCGTAGATTGATTTCGTGTGATTCAGGATAGACTTAGAGCAACTCAGAGTAGGCAGAAGAGCTATGTTGATCATAGATATTGTGCCTTGGAGTTCAGTGTTGGTGACTTGGTTTTCGTTCGAGTATCTCCCATGAAGGGCGTGATGAGATTCGGTAGGCGGGGAAAGCTTTACCCCAGGTTCATTGGGCCATTTGAGATTCTACTAAGGATTGGTAGTGTTGCCTATATGATAGCTTTATCTCCGATATTTTCAGCTGTGCATCCATTTTTATATCTCGATGTTGCACCGATATGTTCCAGATGAGTCTTATATGTTGCATTGGGATTCAGTTCAGTTAAATGAGAGTTTATCCTTTGTTGAGGAGCCGATAGCTATTCTAGCCAAGGATATCAGGAGATTGAGATCTAGGGAGATTCCGGTTGTGAAAGTTCAATAGAGGCATCATCCGGTTGAGGGGGATACTTGGGAGACCAAGAGTGAGTTGCGAGCTCAATATCCGCAATTGTTTGAGGCTTAAGGTACTCCCTTCTTCTTGACTTTTGAGGATGAAAGTCTTTTTAATAGTGGATTTTGTAATGAGCCTTCCGATCATCTTCGTGTTTACACATTCCTTGCACTGTTAGAGCTTTCCTGTAGCGGCCCCAAGTCATTTATGACTTGCTGGGAGTGGTGGTTCGGTGCCCTGGTCATTCATTTGGTTATTTTGGCCATTTGCCTGTTTTAGTGCCTAAACTTAGAATATCGATGACTTTAGTCAACATTCTTAGCTAACGAGCTCGAAATCAAATCCTGACAATTTTGTTAGCTTTAGAGCATTGAGTTTGGTCTAGTTGGACCTTTAATTGATGCCTGAGAACTTCCGGTGTGGGTTTTTTGTTGCTTTTTTTTTGTTTTCAAGCTATTTTGAGTTGAAAGTGTAATGTTGGTCAGTTTTAGATAATCGGATCATCAGATCGAAATCCAATGATTCCATCAGCTCCGGAATGATGATTTTGGTTTAGATAGGTGTTTAGTTTGGGTCTCGGGTGTGCCGAGTTCATTTTGAGTGTTTGGTTGCTTGTTGGTTAGTGTTGACTTGGGTCGACATTTCTTTGGAATGACCTCGTATGGAAGTTTCATCGATTCTGTTGAGTCCGAAACATCATTTCCACTCTATTAGCATTATTGGTTTTTGAGTATCGATTTCCGATTGTACCTGGAATGCCCCGTAGAGTTTTCAAAAAGTGTAATTTTTTTGTTGCAGGCAGCTCCTCAGCGCCAACAGCTCTAGCCTAGCGCGATCGCGCTCATGTGCATTTTGACGGCCAGTGCGATTGAGCTGTTGTAGAGCGATGGTGCTTTGGCGCCTGGCTCCCTCTAGTGCGATGGCGCTGGTTTAGCGCGATAGCACTGACCAGCGCCATCTGCTATATAATTCTTGATATTTCGATTTTCCAGCTTTGCTCCTTCATTATTCCAAGTCTAAAACTCAACTTTCTCTCCTCCTAAGTGTTCAAAACAGTTCCTAACCTTGGGAATTCATTGCATTAAGGAGAATTCCTGCTCTCTTGATTAAATTTGTAAGTCTTCTTTCCCAAATTTCCTTTTTCCTTCATTGTTAAGATACCCATGGTTGTAATTCTAAAAGCTTGGCTTTTTCTTGAAGAATTTGTCTCCTTGGGGTTGCATGATCCATAAATTCCTCATTTTCATTTTCTTGGCGTGTTGTTCTCGTTGTGGTAAGCTTTCTTTGCTAAATTTCTGATCTTGTTCTTAAATTTCCAACATTAAACCCTCTCTTAGGTGGGCTGTTTTGGAGCTTTACCTTTGCCAAAAATGCTCTATTTTGGAGCATGTCTTCTTGGCGTCTTTGTGGTCATCGTGCTTCTTTCCATTTTTGGTTCCGGATTGTGGGCCCTGTGGGCCTGCTTTTGACCCAAATTTTAGCCCGGCTATTATTATAGCAATATGGGTATCGCTAGACTTATTTTGATGTTTTAATTATGTTTGTGATAGTTTGATTATCGTTCAGAGCTTTTCAGAGTGATTCGGGCTTGGATCTTGTTGTCCCAGCAGCTTGTCGTCAAACGACAGGTAGGTTATGATTTAAGCTCTTTAGAATTTGCATATATAGAATAAAATTGTATTAATGGGAATCCTTCGCATGGGTTCACTAGTTTGGTACCACAGACCCTGACCGCTTCTTCATGTCCGACTTGTTTTAGATGATACTAGCACCGTTGTGGTCCTGTGTGGCCTTATATTCACTGGAACACAGATGGTGGGTTATATGAGAATGTCCGCGAGTCCCGGACATCATTGTTATTGTTATAAAGCTGGCTATCTATGTTGTAGAGTGGTTGGAGCCTGTGCAGGGCCGATAGGTTGATTGTGTGTTGTTGGGCTACTTTTTGAGATTGAGCATGCCATTGTCATGCATATAAAAGGTTTTTCTACATGATTTTTATTATGGTTTTAGCTTTGGTCCTACCTTTATGATTTTCTAAATCATGCATGGCCTTGGGGTCTATTTTCGATACAATGGTTATGAAACAATTTGGTACTATTTTAATAGATCTTCTTAGAGTAAGAAAAGTTAAAAGAGAGTTATCACAATTTTCCAACTCATATTAGACCTGGTTGAGCCGTGGTGCTAGATTTACTCTGTTATTGATGAGAAATGACATTAGACTCGGTAAGGCCGAGCATCAAACTTCGGTCAATATACTGAATCATGCTACCGATCGCTGATGCTCTACCTTCACTTGCTGATCGGTTGGACACCTAGCTAAAAAATTGGCTGTCCCTCTTCATACCATTCCACCAATAGACTTCCCGTAGGTCATGGTACATCTTTGTGGCACCCGGGTGAATGGAATATCTGGAACTATGAGCCTCCGTCAGAACCTGCTGTCTCAACCCATCTACATCTGGCACACACAATTGACCCTGATAAGGAAGCATACCATCTCCCCCTTGGGAGAAATCCTCTACCCTTTGTTGATGGACTGCACCCTTTAGCTAATGCAAAATAGGGTCACTATCTTGCTTTTCCTTCACTTCAGCTACCAAAGATGATTCGGAACCATTATGAACTATAACACCACCTTATGTCGAATCCATAAGGCGAACTCCCAACCTAGCAAGCCTATGAACCTCCTTAACCAATTCCTTCTTTCCGTCTTTAACTGAAGACAAACTACCCATAGATAATGTACTAAGTGCATCCGCCACAACATTGGCCTTACTCGGGTGGTAAAGAACACTCATGTCATAATCCTTACGAAGCTCAAGCCATCTCCTTTGACGTAGATTCAATTCCTTTTCAGTGAACACATATTGAAACTTTTATGATCAGTGAAAACATCCACATGCACACCATACAAGTAATGTCTCCAAATCTTCAAAGAAAAAACCATGGCTTCTAACTCAAGATCATGAGTAGGGTAGTTCTTCTCATGGATCATAAGTTGTCTAGAGGAATAAGCAATCACTTTACCATGCTGCATCAAAACACAACCCAAACCAATTCTAGAAGTATCACAATATACAACAAAGTCATCTAGGCCCTCGGGTAGAGCCAACACTGGAGTTATGGTCAACCTAGTCTTTAATTACTGAAAGTTCTTCTCACACAAATTAGACCACTAAAATTTAACTTTTTTTCTGAGTCAATCAAGTCAGAGGGGCAGCAATGGAAGAAATCCTTCCACAAATCTCCTGTAGTAACTGGCCAAACACAAAAAGTTCTTGATATTGGATGGGGAAGTGGGTCTAGGACAGTTCTTCACTGCCTCAATCTTTTGAGAATCAGCTCGAATACCATCTCTAGTAACAATGTGACCCATAAAAGCCACAGAATTCATCCAGAACTCACACTTGCTAAACTTAGCAAACAACTTCCGGTCCTTGAGAATTTTCACCACCACTCTAAAATAGTCCGCATGCTCCTCCTCACTCTGTTAATAGATAAGAATATCATCAATGAAAATGATCACGAACATATCCAAATACTATTTTAACACACGGTTTATCAAATCTATAAAAGTTGTGGGAGCATTCGTTAAACCAAAAGACATCACAAAAAATTCATAATGACCATAACGAGTCCTGAAAGCTGTCTTTAGAATATCACACTGTCAAACCTGAAGTTGATGATAACCGAATCTATGGTCGATCTTGGAGAAGAACCTAGCATCCTGAAGCTGATTGAACAAGTCATCAATCCTAGGAATTAGATACTTATTTTTGATTGTGACCTTGTTCAACTGATGATAGTCAATACACATTCTGAGGGAACCATATTTCTTTCGCATGAATAAGATTGGAGAACCCCATGGAGAAATGCTAGGCCTGATAAAACCCTTATCAAGAGGATCCTTCAACTGATCCTTCAATTCCTTAAGCTCCACAGGAGCCATTCTATAGGGAGGAATAGAGATAGGATTCGTATTTAGAAGAAGATTTATCCTAAAGTTGATTTCCCATTTGGGAGGGACTCCAGGCAAATATTCAGGAAACACTTCTGGGAACTCATTCACAACAGGAACAGACTGAAAGAATAGGGTCCTAGACTCCGTGTCCATAACCCAAACTATATAATAAACATAACCCTTAGAAATCATCTTCCTAGCCTTAGGATAAGATATGAAATGACCTTTCGAGGATGGGGAACTACCTTGCAATTCTAA
The DNA here is from genome assembly GCA_003996215.1 of Jaltomata sinuosa. NCBI lineage: Eukaryota > Viridiplantae > Streptophyta > Magnoliopsida > Solanales > Solanaceae > Jaltomata > Jaltomata sinuosa. The sequence goes on from QJPP01002248.1 coordinate 265,737, forward strand.
GACAGTTTCATTTAGGAACTTGAAACTGATAACCCGAGTACGAAAATCAACCAAAGCATAACAAGCATACAACTTATCCATACAAAGAATTACATAAAAATCAGTCATTTTCAACTCTACTAGATCAACTGAAGTGACTCTATAAAGGACTGAGATAGGGAAATTTTTGTAGATTCTTTTGGCTAGGACTGACTCACCAACAGGAGTAGAAACACGAAAGGTCTCTAAAAGAAATTGAGGACAAATTTCGAATTTGAATGCTATATAAGGGGTCACAAAAGATAGGGAGGCGCCAGGGTCCAAAAAAGTATACACATCGAAAGAGAAAACTTTCAACATACCAATGACAACATTAGGTGAACTCTTTTGGTCCTAACGAGAGGACATGGCATAAAGGCGGTTCTGGCGCTGACCACCAGAACTAAGAGCAGTGCCCTGCTGGGCTGGTCAACCTCCTAAAGCTACTGGGGTAGACTGAGCCCTACTACCTCCCTATCACTTCTTAGCTAAAGGGCAATCTCTAATCCAATGTCCAGCCTGACCACATCTAAAGAAACTACTTGAATCGGCTAGACACTCACCAAGATGACTCTTCCCATACTTGGTACAAACGGGGAAAGAAGACCCCTTTGCACCACTCCCTTACGAATAAGAGCTTGCACCTCTATGGGACTGATCATGATGGGGCCTGAAGGCCTGAGATTGAGCATTGGCTAAAGAATGCATGGTTCCTGATGACCTTTTCTGAAAGGAAGAGCGATATCCGCCCCTAGACTTTTGATGGCCAAAACCTGAACTATCGGATCTAGCCCTCTTGTTCTCCCTCGATCTAGTGAGCATGGGTCATGATTCTGGAAATGATCATATCATTCAAAAGCATAGAAAACCTACACTCCTTCTTCACCATATATAAAACCCCATACATAAACTTACTCACCTGATCATGCGGTTCTGATACCATAGATGAGGCATACCTAGACAACTGACTGAACTTCAAACTGTACTCTTGGACTGACATCGACCCCTATCTCAAGTTCTCAAATTCCTCAGCCTTCACTTATCTCAACTCTGAGGGTAAGAACCGATTGAGTAAGGCCTTATCGAAACACTCCCAAGTCATAAGGACCTTGTCCCTAGCTCTAGCTTCCTTCCAGTGTGTGAACAAGATATGAGTCACATCTCGGAGTTGATAGTATGTGAGGTTCACACAATCAACATCACCCACTTGCATAACATCAAAGATCTTCTTTGCTTCATCAATAAATCTAAGTGGGTCGTCACTCACCTTTAAACCCCAAAATTTAGGTGGGTTCATTCGGACAAAATCATGAACTAGGGCTGCCACCCCACCTTGAGGGTGGACAGGGATATGAGCCAACTGAATGGCCTGAGCAGTGATGGTTTGGGTTAGCAAATGGATGGAGTTCCTGAACTCCTTATTCGTGACCTCGGGGGCCAGAACTAGAGGAGCAACATTTCTAGCGGCTTGGTGAGGCATAGCACGTCGAGGCATAATCTGAAACATATAAGAAAGGGATTAGAGGGATATTAGACTTAAACTACAATGCACGATATGATCATGAAAGAAGTGAACTTTTCCTAAGACATCTTATAGCCTCTCCCTCATATGTATGGTGCACTTCACACACATGAACGAGATTCTACTCGATTCAGCTTCAGACACCCTAGGACTCTTGAACCTGAGGATCTGATAGAAAGTTTTTCACGACCCGTGGTTACCCCCTAGACATTACACAGGATCCGGAACATAAGTACTTTATATTAACCCCTGGTCATAGCATACTCAGAAGTCAATTCAAGAAACATAGCAGAAGCATAATAGATACAAATAGGCAACCATAACTTAAATAAGGACAAGGCTTAAGAAGTATAACCTTCATACAATGGAAAACAAGTGTAGCTATGTCTGAAGCCTCTAAACTATCATAACAGCTGATAGTACAAGACCTCAACTAGCTCGAGAAATTCTAAGAAAACAACATAAAAGAAATAGGTCTAATAATGGTCCTCGGATAATGTGGTCTCACCACTAGAAACTGAGACTCCAGCAAGATCTAGCCACGAGTGTGAGGGAACAAGCCTGAATCTGCATCAGGATGTACTGAGTATATAAGATATGCTTGAATATGATGAAAACATACTTAAAACTGAGTTCATCCAAAAAGTGAATATCATAAGTGCACATCATAACTTGAGTGGTAAACATGATATAAGAGTCAAAATATTAAATAAATATCATAAGCTTAAACAAGTCAAAACATTCATACGAGAGTTTCTTATAATCTACAATAGACCATGCGAGCTGCATGAAATCTAACTATATAACCCTACTTAGAAAAGCTGACTTAAACTGTGCCAAGGAACAAGTCACCATATCCAACTATATAACCCTAGTTGAGAAAGTTGTCCTAATGACTGCTAAAGAACAAGACACCATACATCAAGATATGGAACCACTCTCATAAGCCCATAGGGTACTTCATAACTTACGTTGGCAACATAGTTTTGGACTTGAGTAAACAAACCCTCATCGCTCAGTGCTAAATACTACTCCCATAACATGTACATATAGCTCATAAATTCATAGTAGCACAATCTCATGCCAAATCTTATTGAAAAGTATGAAAACACATTGGGTATCATGCAATTCTCATATCATTAGTTCTTAAAGCTTCGCATAGCCATAATTCAAAACATAATTTTCCTTCTTAAATTCATACTTGAGTAATTAGGTATGCAATTTCATAAGTACATAAATACATGTTATCTAAACATGTAAACTTTCACTTGAAATCTTGAATTCAATGGAATCATACTAGAAATCAACTTTAATGCATAGGCTTTTGAAACCAATCAAGGAATGTTAATCAAATCATAAATAAACCATGAGAAACTATGAATTTATGCTTAGAAACTGATTTCATAAGTTTTTCCCCAATTTAGATCAAAACCCTAATTTCACAAGTTCATAATTCAAAATACGAATTAGGGGTTTTGGGCACAAGGGTGAAAGGAACCCATTGTTGGATACCCACATACCTTGATTGAAGCTAACCCACTTGAAATTGAAAAGAAAGGAGACTTGATCTTTGAGCTTGAGGCTTGGAGCTTGAGAGAAGTTCTTTCCCTTTTTGGGAGATGAATGAAGATTTGAGGAGGGACTTAGGCTAATGAGGGTGAAAAACCTTCTACAAATAGTCAAAATGACATCATTTAGGTGATAAAAGGATGGGTAATGACTAAAATACCCCTGGGACATAATTAGGAAAAAGCTGGAAAAAGTTGACTTTCAGGGACCACAGATGGATTCCACGGGTCTTAGACCAGACCACGGCTCGTGGTTTCCATCCGTCGTTCCTGGCCAAGTGATCAGGCTACAGAAGCCAAACTAGGAGTCAATAGGATGGACCCATAGAATTGAAGTCATGGGAAGTCATTTGGGCGAAGTGACTATCAAAAAGGGCCTAAGGTCATCTTCCAAGCCCGGTCACACCTAGAATTTCTCCTTGAATCACATTCTTGGCAAGTTCTAGATAACACTTATTCACAAGAATCAAGGTAAAGCCTCACCACACAAGGCATCATGCCACAAGACTTTTTTCATTAGTATCACAATCAATTGGGAAAAATGATTTTTGACAAGCTATTCCGAGTTCATTACATACTCGTTTCTGAGTCAATCAAGCCAAAGAGAGAGTGTGCAAGTCATGACAAGAGAATGCTTTTCCTCAAAAATTCATTTCCCTTCTTCTTTTTATTTTCAAAACACTTTGCTAATGGAAATTTTTTGGTGGGCCTATTTTGAGACAAGCAACTACAGACTCAATTCTAAAACTAAACATGGTATTTTCCCTTAAGAAAGTTACATCTCAATGTATCATAGGGAAACACCAACCCGGTTTGATACAAAAACAAAAGGAAAGAAAAAGAAAATAATCAAAACTTTTGCTCCTTGGGAATGAACCATGGTATTCTGAAAACCCTCAGAGTTTATTGATAAACTACTATTAATGAGGCGATTACCAAGCTTAAAGCACCCTCAAACAAAAACGATGCATTGTCCTCAATGAAATTAGAGTGTTCAAGGAAGAAGGTACTCCTTGGAACCTTGTGCGAAATGCACATGCTATGGGGCGAACCGCATCAGTAGGCGCATGACCATATGGGATTTTGGTGACAGTGTTCTGGCTATTGCTATATGAAGGACATGAAAAATGCATATCATGATGTGCGATTGCCCCAACCATCGCATGAAGGGCTAATTGTTTGATGGAATTGCCAGTATTCTGGTTGGTGGTGCGAAACCAGTATGCAACATGCATAGTATGTCATGCGATTACATAGTGCAGCACACCTCTTGATATTTGCTCCAACACCCTTAGCTTGGTTCCTAACTACAAACCCACCAAAAACAACACACAAAATAACAATGAAAAAGAAAAATTATGGAAAGTAAAGGTGCATGCATGGGTTGCCTCCCAAAAAGCACTTGGTTTAATGTCACGGCTCGATGATGGTACCTCCCATTCAAGGTTTGCCAAGGTAAATTGCTCCTAAGAATGCGACCTCTTCCAGTAGGCCCAAATACTTCTTGACTCACTTTTTCTTTAGAAGCTCCGGCATAAACTTTGCATACCCAGGCATTTGCAGTAATGCATCGACCAAAGGAATGTTGATGGACAACTTGTTAAATATGTTTGCAAATTTCATGAATTAATTCTCCTCCTTCTTGTTGGTCAATCTTTGAGGATAAGGAGGGGGTCATTTTGGCATATGATGTGGGACATTTTGTATACTAGGAACCTTCTCCTCGATATCAATAGCAACTTGAGAAGGAGGATCAACCTCATCGTTCTCTTTATTCATGTGACCATCGTTAGAACTCATGTTTTGTGCACTAGGCTTCACCCAAACCATAAAATTTTCATCCACTTCATTATCAAGCACCATCACCTCTTCCACTTTATCATTTGGCTCTACAATAACTTCATTAGATGGCTTCTTCACCGCACTACACATTCATCCACTCCTAGTGACAATTGCCATAATATGGCCATTATTCTTCGGGTTCATTGTAGTTTCACTTGGAAGTATCCCCTTAATTTGAGGATTCATTTGTGAAGATAAGTGATTCATTTTTGCCTCAAGATGCTTAATAGAAGTCGAGTGTGAGCTCACAATTTGGTGAAGAGTTGACACTTTTCTCTTTAGATCCTTCACCCCACTATCGATTGACTTAACCTTTTTCAAAACTAGAGACAACATATCTTCGATTTTTGAATGTTCGGGGTTACTCACAATGGGATGATATGTATGGGAATCAGCCTTAGGTGGAGACACATAAGGATTGGAGCTCTGGTGATTATCCGGTCACCTCCCCTCTCACAATATATTCCTTCATCTCTCTTTAGTTGCATAGATTTTAATTGAGAGGTGAGACAAAACATTTTTCTTTAAATAGTTTGATAGAGATGGAGTGTGAATGAACGGTTTGAGCCAGACTTCCAAGATTGTACCTCAAACTCCTGACACCTTCGTTAGTGGACTCTACCTTTTCTAGCACTCTTGGAAGCATACTCTCAACTCCAGAACCATCATTATGCATGTTCCAACCTTGATTTCCATGATCATGTCTCCCCAGACATGGGCTTTCTTTTTCGAGAGTTCATGGGAACCCATCTCATGATTTGAAGCCAATGTTTCCTTACTATATTCACAAGAACAATCCACTTCTTTTACAAATCCCACAACCCGAACAACACCAATGGTGTTAATCATCTTAACTGTGTTGTTCATCACACCCATGGTTATGAATTAAAGGAGTGTTTTAGCGATTGATAGTTCTTTATCCCTGTGCGCACCATTCTTCCTCCATTCATCAATTTCTTTAGCAGAGGTATGACCCATTTTCCCCTCGGCTCCCCATATCAACAAACTATGGTCTACTATATTCACCTCAACAAGAACATATGGGTCGAGTGAGAAGTATTTGGGATTATTAGATCCAACCTGTTCAATCAAAAACAACAAACAAAATAAAAGTACAAGAACTATACAAGGTGATTTCAAATCTACAATCAAAAATAACAATTAACTTAAGTCCCTGGCAACGATGCCATTTTTTATGAACGCCCAAGTCGTGCTCCCTAAAGTTGGAGGTCATGGTGATTGTGCAGCAAAATAAAATGTATAATTCTCAACGGGTGTCGGGGTCGTACCCAAGTGACTTAGAGCTAGCTAAATGAAGATTGTGCGAAAGGAGTTCACAATGAGAGTAAATGCTTAAAACGAGAAAAGTAAAAGGTTGGGGGAATTGGGATGTTGTCACTACAATCACAATTAGAATTAAAGCTATAAACGAAAATGGGTGTACCAAATTGAGTAGGTGACTAGGGATGTGTATCTGATGGGGCTTTAATCATGGGATAGGGTGATTATCAATTCACACTTATTATCGCTTATTGACATAAGTAGCATTGGTCAAGGGTATGGATTGTTATCTCTCGATCAAAAACCATATATCTGATAATATTGGTTAGATCATCATCAGTTTGATCAACAATGACTAATCTAAGATTGAGGAGGTCACACTATCTCTAGCTTAGACCCTTAAGTGGGTAATTCCTTTGAGAAGAGCTATTTCTAGCCTCAAATCTGGATGGAGTCCCTAGTTCCCACTAGTAATTTCACATCTAAAACTATGAAATCCTCTTTCAAGCAATCACAGAGTCAAGTAATGAAAATTAATGTTTGCAACCACCAATTTTAGGATTAAAACTTGGTGAAAGTACTAGACCCATGTCAAATAAGAAATTATAAAGATGAATTAACAACACCCACACCTATTTGTCAAGCACCCATTATCAACACACCTCTAGACAAGAGAAATTAGCCACTCAAAGCAAAGGAGAGAGATATACCAAATGGGTAGCCACTCAAAGCAAATGAGAGAGATATACCAAAGGGGTAAGTCAAAATCCTCTTCATTGGATCTGAATCTCAAGTTCTAAGCTCAATTTGAGTACACAAGTGGTTAACCAAGAGAATGTATTCAAACCCTCTTATATTTTGAGAGGAAAACTTGTTCTCAAGGCAAAAAGCATTCTAAAATATTCAGGACTGAAGAATGTTATTTACAATTATGCCTAAATTGGCCTTTTATAGTTTCTCAAAATGTCACTAAAATTTAGGATAAAATTTCCCTTCGGGTGGTGTGCGGTGTGACATGTGATTCGCACATTGTGATGTGAACATCGCAAACCCTCTTCAGTTGGACTAGTGACTTCAGATAAATTTGGGAGCTTCATGCAAAGAGGGTGTAGTTTTCACCTTGGGATGTGTGTATCGCACAATGACCGCACCCCTTAGCAGATTCTTTAGTGGATTTTACAACTTCATTCGGATAAGGTGAGGTTCGCACCTTGGCTTGTGGGTATTGCATAGCCACCACATCTCAAGCTTTTCCGAACAATTCACACTTCACTCCTTTTTAGCTCATTTTGGGTCCATTTCCTTGTTTCTCATCATTTATCAAAATTACCTGCATAGACATCAATAAAGGCCATAAGAAACTATAAATCTATTAAAAACATAGCAATAATTCATGGATATAGGCTCAATAAGTTTGTAGATTACCGACTTATCAATATGCCAAACCACACAAGGGGTTATGCAAAGAGGTGGCGATAAACTAAATTCTCATGATTTCAGGACTACCAACACCCCGTTCATCCAGGCTAGCAAATTATCCACTAGAATTATTCAGCAAATATGTAGTCCCCTTTAATTCATCCATCCTTATGGAATGAAGGACGTTCAATGAACTCTTGATATTCAGAAAACATGGTGGATCAATCATTAAGCCTTTTGGAGTCAACCCTGAATACCTTTTTGGTCATGTATTCATAGCACTTGCCAAAGACATTGTGACACCTCAGAAATTGATTCAGCTTTTAAATTTTGAACTTGCAGAATTTTAAACTTCCACGGACCACGGGTCAAGTCCACGAGCCATGGAAAGTTCCACGAGTCATGGAAAAGACTCGTGATACCATTCCTGCAGACCACCCTCAAGTAAAAGGACCACAAGTCAGTTTCACAATTCGTTGATGTTTCCACGGATTGTGGTACCAACCCGGGGAAATTAGACAGAGAGTGACTATTTCCCCAGGAACCACGAATTGGTTCCACGAGTAGTAGAAGTTTCTATAGGTCATCCTGTTAGTCCATTGAAAGTTATCCTCAGCCTAAAATTTTGGTTCAGGAACCACGACTCAAGTTTATGAGTCGTGAGGTGTTCTATGGTCCGTGAAAGGGACCCGTGGAACCTGAAGTCGAGCTTTAAAATAGCTTTTTCTAAATTAAGTCGTAGAGGTATTTTTATAATTACCCACTCCTTTAACTCCTAAATGAGGTCATTTTGACTACTTCTAGAAGGGTTTTCACCCTCATTTGCCTAAGTCCCTCCTCAAATTATCATTCATCTCCCTAAAAAGGAAAAGAACTCCTTTAAGCCCCAAGTCTCAAGCTCCAAGTTCAAGTCTCATTTCTTTTCAATTTCAAGTTATTTAGCTTCAATCAAGGTATGTCGGTAATCAAAAATGGGTTCCTATAACCCTTGTGCCCAAAACCCCTAATTTTTATTTTTATTTCATGAACTTTCAAATTAGGGTTCTTACCCAATTCTTATGGGTTTTGCTATAAATTGTCTTCTCATGATCCTATTATGAAATCGATATTAAGTTGCATGATTTTGCATGGGTTTTTACATGTGAACTCCTATTTTTTGAATTCAAGGCTAATTATGGTAAATCCTACATGCATGAATTGATTTAAGAAAATTTGGTATTTGATAGCATGTTTTTCATGGATTTTTTAGCAAGTGCATGTCTAGTTCCTATGTTCGATGAAAGTATATATTACTATGAAATTGAACTAGAGTCATGCAAGTTTTCAAGTTACGAACTATTATGCAATGCAAGACACCTGATATGCCATCAATACTCATGAATTATTTTCTAAACCAAGATTCGTGAGTAGTATGAAGATCCGGGTTATGAACATGTTTATGAACAAGCTTGACATCTAGATATATTACATGTATGTGAGCCTCATGTTACATGTTTTGTGAGTAGAATTTAGCATCGAGCGATGAGGGTTCTAGATAACCCAAGTCCAAAAGTACGTTACTACCGTAGGTTGTCCTCCGTGGCTTATGAAAGGATCCTTATGAACATGGTTCTAACCTTGGCCGGTTAGTACAACCTTTTTTAGTGTGGGTGTATGACACTAGACTCCATGTAGCTCATCATGGTTTAATTTTGGTTAAAAGAAAGTCCCACATGATTATTTTTAAGTTATGAAGTTATATGATACCTTACTTTGAACCGTGACTTTACTTCATGTTTATGTCTTATACTTTGATAATTTCTTATGCTATCTCTTATTTCGAAAAAGATTATTTTAAGCATGCTTTAATTATGTTTTTATCATAATCATGCATATCTTACATACTCAGTACATCCTATAATACTGACGCATATTTTATGTTGCATCCTCTTGATGATGCAAATTTAGGTTCCCTTTCTCAGGCATGTGGTTAGAGACCGCAGGCCATATCTACTCAGTCCTTGTGAGTCCTTATTGTTCGAGGGCCAGTTATGACTTTAGCTAGTTTTAATTATTTACTTTTTTACCTTGAGTTAGCTAGGGTCTTATCCTAGTAACTCCTTATGTCATGTGTAGAGGCTTTTCAGACATAGACCGTATTCGGGTCTCATTCGAATCATGTTCCTCTTGATATTTATCTCATGGATTGATTTATCTAATTCTTACGATGCTTCCGCTATGCTTAGTTGATATACCTGAGTTATGCTATAACTAAGGGTTAGCTTAGGGAACTTGTGGTCCCAGGTCTTGTGTTACATCTAGGGGTAACCTCGGGGCATGACAAACTTGGTATCTGAGCCTCAGGTTCAAGAGTCCTAGGATGGTATTTGGGTTGATTCTCAAAAGTTTGAGGCAGTAAAGAACTTGCCTAGACCCACTTCTCTGTTTGATATTAGCTTCTTGTATTTGGTTGGTTACTACAAGAGGTTTGTGAAATGGTTTACTTCCATTGCTTCCCCTTTGACTCGATTGACTCAGAAAAAGGTAAAATTTTAGAAGTACGATCTATGTGAGAAAAACTTTCAGGAATTGAAGACTAAATTGACCACATCTCCAGTGTTGTCTCTACACGAGGGCCTAGATGAATTTATTGTGTATTGTGATACTTCTAGAATTGGTTTGCGTTGTGTTTTATGCAGCGTGGTAAGGTGATTGCTTATGCCTCTAGACAACTTAAGATCCATTAGAAGAACTACCCTACTCATGACCTTCAGTTAGTAGTCGTGGTTTTCTCTTTGATGATTTGGCGACATTACTTTTATGGGGTGCACGTAGATGTTTTCACCAATCATAAGAGTGTTCAGTATGTGTTCATTCAAAGGGGATTGAATCTGCTTTAAAGGAAATGGCTTGAGCTTCTTAAGGATTACGATATGAATGTGCTTTACTACCCGGGTAAGGCAAATGTAGTAGTGGATGCACATAGTAGATTGTCCATGGGTAGTGTGTCTTCAGTTAAAGACGGAAAGAAGGAATTGGTTAAGGAGGTTCATAGGCTTGATTGGTTTTGAGTTTGCCTTATGGACTCGACAAAAGGTGGTGTTATTGTTCTTAATGGTTCCGAATCATCTTTGGTAGCTACGGTAAAGGAAAAGCAAGACAGTGACCCTATTTTGCTTCAGCTAAAAGGTGCAGTCCATCAACAAAGAGTTGAGGTTTTCACCCAAGGAGGAGCTGGGGTGCTTCATTATCAGGGTCGATTGTGTGCGCCAGATGTAGATGGGTTGAGACACCAGATTTTGATTGAGGCTCACAGTTCTAGATATTCTATTCACCTTAGTGCCACCTAGATGTACCGTGATATATGGGAAGTCTATTGGTGGAATGGTATGCAGAGGGACATATCTAGTTTTATGGCTAAGTGTCCCAACTATCAGCAAGTGAAGGTAGAGCATCAACGATCGGGTGGCATGACTCTGAACATTGACCTTCCCACTTGGAAGTGGGAAGCGATCAATATGGACTTCATCATAGGTTTTCCTAGTACTCGAAGGCAACATGATTCCATTTGGGTTATCATCGACCGGATGACTAAGTCATCCCACTTTTTGGTTGTTAAGAGTACGGATTCAGCAGACGATTATCCCAGACTCTACATTCGGGAGATAGTCAGATGGCATGGTATTCCTTTGTCTATCATTTCAGATAAAGGTACTCAATTTACCTCCCTGTTTTGGAGGTCTTTTCAGAGGGGTCTTGGTACTCAGGTGAATCTTAGCACAACCTTCACCCACAGACAAATGGCCAGGAAGAGCATACTATTCAAACTTTTGAGGATATGTTAAGAGCTTGCGTGATTGACTTCAAAGGTAATTAGGATGATCACTTACCTTTTATCGAGTTTGCCTACAACATCAACTTTCACTCTAGCATTTAAATGGCTTCTTATGAGGCACTTTATGGTCGAAGGTGTAGGTATCATATTGGTTGGTTTGAGGTAGGTGAGGCAGCTTTGATTGGTCCAAATTCATTTCATTAGACTATGGATAAGGTTCAACTTATTAGGGAGTGGTTGAAGACCGCTTAGAGTCGACATAAATTATATGCGAATGTGAGGAGAAGGGAATTGGAATTTGAGGTTGATGATTGGGTTTTTCTCTAGGTTTCACCCATGAAGGGTGTGATGAGATTTGGCAAGAAAGGGAAGCTTAGTCCCTGTATTGTAGGTCTTTATTTGATTTTGAGGAAAGTTTGTAGCGTTGCTTATGAGTTAGATTTTCCATCTGATTTAGAAGCGGTTTATCCAATTTTCCATATTTCCTTATTGAAGAAGTGTGTTGGTGATCCGATCTTAATTATCTCTTTAAGGGCTGTGGGTGTAAAGGATAGTATCACTGATGAGGAGGTTCCCATGGAGATCCTTGATTGTCAGATTCGGAGGTTGAGAAACAAAGAACTCACTTCGATAAAAGTTCTTTGTAGGAATCAACTTGTTGAGGGAGCCACTTGGAAAGCAGAAGCAGCCAAGGAAGCCAAGTACCCTCATCTCTTCCCTTCCTATTTTGTTTCAGCTTGAGGTAATAGTTTCCTCCTTAGTATGTTCCTCCAACTCTATTTCACCAGTTTTCCTCATGATCCTAGCATGTATTTATGCTTTTAAAGTTGATTCAGTCATGTTTTAAGTTGAAAAGTTTAGTTTTCATGTTTATTCCTTGGTTTCCATGTTTTGTTGTTGGTTGGGTTGTCGTTCTCTACAGTTTTCCATGCTTAGTCTTCATTTGAGGATGAATGATACCAAAGGGAAGATATTGTGACACCTTTGAAATTAATTCAGCTTTTAAACGCAGAACTTGCAGAATTTTAAACTTCCATGGACCAAGGGTCAAGTCCACGAGCCGTGGAAAGTTCAACAAGTCATGGAAAAGACTCGTGATCCCAGTCCTACAGAACACCCTCAGGTCTAAAGACCACGGGTCAGTTTCACGGTTCGTGGTTATTTCCACAGATCGTAGTACCAACCCGTGGAAATCAGACAAAGAGTGACCATTTTCCTTGGAACCACGAATTGGTTCCACGACTCGTAGAAGTTTTTATTGGTCGTCCTGTTAGTCAGTGTAAAGTTATCCGCAACCTAAAATTTTGGCTCAGGAACCTCGACCTAAGTCCACGAGCCGTGATGAGTTCTACGGTCCATGGAAGGGACCCGTGGAACCTGAAGTTGAGTTTTAAAACAACCTTTTCTTAATTAAGTCCCAGGGGTATTTTATAATTACGCACCCTTTTAACTCCTAAATGAGGTCATTTTTACTACTTCTAGAAGGGTTTTCACCCTCATAAACCTAAGTCCCTCCTCAAATCATCATTCATCTCCCCAAAAAGAAAAAGAACTCCTTCAAGCCCCGAGTCTCAAGCTCCAAGTTCAAGTATCCTTTCTTTTCAATTTCAAGTGGGTTATCTTCAATCAAGGTATGTGGGTAATCAACAATGGTTTCCTTCCAGCCTTGTGCCCAAAACTCCTAATTTTTATTTTGATTTCATGAACTTTCAAATTAGGGTTCTTACCCAATTCTTATGGGTTTTGCTATAAATTGTCTTCTCATGATCCTATTGTGAAATCTATATTAAGTTGCATGATTTTGCATGGGTTTTTACATGTGAACTCCTATTTTATGAATTGAAAGCTAATTATGGTAAATCCCACATGTATGAATTGATTTAAGAAAATTTGATATTTGATAGCATATTTTTCATGGATTTTCAAGCAAGTGCATGCCTAGTTCCTATGTTCTATGAAAGTATATGTTATTATTAAATTGAACTAGACTCATGCAAGTTTTCAAGATATGAACTATTTTACAATTCAAGACACCCGATGTGCCATCAATGGTCATGAATCATTTTCTAAATCAAAATTCGTGAGTAGTATGAAGATCCGGGTTATGAACATGTTTATGAACAAGCTTGGCATCTAGATATGTCACATATATGTGAGCCTCATGTTATATGTTTTGGAAGTAGTATTTAGCACCGATCGATGAGGGTTCTAGATAACCCAAGTCCAAAACTATGTTGCCACCGTAGGTTGCCCTCCGTGGCTTATGAAAGGATCCTTATGAACATGGTTCTAACTTGGACGGTTAGGACAACCTTTTTCAGTGTGGGTGCATGACACTGGACTCAATGTTGCTCATCATGGTTTAATGTCGGTTAAGAGAAACTCCCACATGATTATTTTTAAGTTATTAAGTTATATGATACCTTACTTTGAACCTTGACTTTACTTCATGTTTATGTCTTATACCTTGATAATTTCTTATGCTATCTCTTATTTCGAAAGAACTCATTTTAAGCATGTTTTAAGTATGTTTTTATCATAATCATGCATATCTCACATGCTCGCTACATCATATAGTACTGACGTATATTTTGTGTTGCATCCTCTTGATGATGCAAATTCAGGTTCCCTCCCTCAAGCACATGGCTAGAGACCGTAGTCCGTATCCAGTCAGTGTTGATGAGTCCTCATTATTCGAGGGCTAGTTATGACTTAAGCTAGTTTTATTATTTACTTTTGTACCTTGAGTTAGCTAGGGTCTTGTCTTATTCATAATCATGTATAGCTAAACTTTTATATTCCTTATAATCTCTTTTATATCATAATTGTTTATCATGTTTTAGTACTGTTATGAAGAACATCTTAAGAAAGCTTGCCATGGCCAAATATTGCTGAAAGTAGTTAAGCCCAGACTATGCCATCCTAAGGTCGAAACCGGTAGGCAAGGAGGCCGTTTAGGGGAGTAGACAGAGTTGAGGCGCTGTTAGGGTAAACGATTGAAGCAAGAAAAGCATGGTAGTGGCTAGAAGAGATTGTTCAAAATAACTTATTAAAAGATGATGAACTTTATGATAAACAGAGAGATTAGAGGGAATATGTTTAGTGAAAAACATGACAAGAATAAATACTGATTTAATGAGCAATAATAAGTACTTAATAAATGATGATAATAATTATAAAATACTCATATTATATATCCTCAAACAACTTAATAACGATATTAGGAGAAAAATCTACGATATTTTAGTTACTTTTGAGATAATAGAAATAATGGAACAAAGATGGATAGAACTAATTATACCAGATGACATAGATAACTTAGATTTATACGAACTAGATTTATATTCAGATCAATAAATAATGGACTCAACTACAAAAATGGATGAATCTACCCATGACTTAAAAATAATAAGTAACCCCTCAAAATACCAAATATTCTTTAAAGATAAAATATTAATCACTATCATTAAAACAGTTAATCTTAATAGAGATTTACAACAAATTATACTTGATAAAATTATTAATTCTACAGAAGATTTTTGGCCATACGAATCAGATATATATCCAGATATAAACTCAAATTAAAAATAATGAATAAAAATACTTCCGCACACATACCGCGCACAGGGACTCCAAAAATGGTATCAGAGCATATAGGAGTTATTAGTAAGAAAGAGCATATAGGAGTTATTAGTAAGAAAGAGCATATAGGAGTTATTAGTAAGAAAGAGCAGTCAGGAGTTATTAGTAAGAAGATAATTAGTAAGAAGATAAGAAAATTGAGAAGAAAATTAAAAAGATTATACCCGGAATATAAACAACTCAGTATTACAAAAACTGATAATAACAAATTAAATAAATTAATTAATACCATATCTAAAACAGAATATAAATACATTAAATACTTAAAGAAACAATGACTAATAACAATAACAAACACAGACAAGAACTTAAAGAAATGATTATAGTAAAAAGACAAGAATTAAAACATAGACAAAATAGACTAAACACTAATATATTTGCAGGAGTTTGCCATAAATCCCTATTAGCACAAAGAAGAGTTATATTAGAATTACAATTACAAATAGACAGTCTAGAATATAAATACCAACATAATTTATAAATGAATAAAGAAGAATTCGCATTAGAAGAAAAAACATATGTAAATCCGGAAGGATTAAAGATAACAATAGTATTTTCTAATTTAGGAAGAAGATATAAAAAAATAGGAGATAATCTAAATTTAATGCTAGAAAAAGAAACGGTAAAATTAGAAGATAAATTAACCGCAATAATTAGAATAACAAAAGAAAATGAAGAAATAGATAGGAAACGAGAAATTGAAAAAATACAACAACAAACTAAAGAAAAAATACAACGAATAGAAGAAGTAAAAAACACTAAAATAATAGAACTAGAAAAAAAATTAGAAATGCTAAAACAGTTATATGCAAATAAGCAAAAAGAAAAAGAAAAACGTAGAGAAGAGGAACAAGAGTTAAAACTGACAAATGAAATAGAAAAATTTAAATTACAATTAGAAGAAGAACAAGACAATCTACCAAAAATAAGCATAGACGAAATAAGTGAAGAAAGTGATAATGATAATGATCTAGGAGAAAACTATTCAGAAACAAGTGAAACATATACCGAACTAATAGAAAAAATGGAAAAAGCAAAAATAAATCCAGAAATAAATACAGGAGATATGAGTAATGATGATAAACCAAGTACATCAGGAGTAAAAAATCCAAAGCAATTAAATCCAAGCTACTATAGGACAGACTATAATTCATATGATAAAAATAAAACGTTATGGGAAAAAAGGCCAAATAAGAAATGGACACCAAGGCAGATAACTGAACAAAATAATTTTTTAGATCTAGATTGTGTAGCAGATATAAATAAAACAATTCAATTATGGATAGGATATATCTCAAAACAATTAATAGACAATAAAATATCGATAGCTGAAACACCAGGATATATAGAAAGAACACTCATAGGAACAACAAAATTATGGTTACAAAATTTAACAAACGAAAGTCTAGAAACATTAAGAAGTAATAAAACATACGATGGAACAGATGCTACAACAGCTACAGAAATATTATTTAAATATGAAATAGCAATAAGAAATGAATTTGGTAGTATAACGACGGAAATAGAAGAACAAAATAAAGAAAAAATTATAAACAGAAATTTAATGTCAAAATTAGCAATATGTAATATGTGCTATCTAGATGAATACACTTGTGCATTTAAAAATTATTATTACAAAGGAACATATAATCCAGATGAAAGTAAAGAAATAAGAAAATTATATTTTACTAAATTACCAGAACCTTTTAGTTCAAAAATAATAAAAAATTGGAATGAAGCAGAATTAGTAGATACTCTAGGAGCTCGAATAAAATTTTTACAAAATTGGTTTATGGAATTATGTGAAAAATACAAAGAAAATATTAAAATGGGTAAAATATTGGTAAGAAATTTAGCATGTTGTAAAGATAGAACAGCACCCCAATTCGGATGCACAGATAAATATTATAAAAAACATAAGAAAATAAAAAGATATAGTAGTAAATATAAACCATATAAATCAAAATATAAGTATAAAAAACCAAGAAGAAGATATTATGTAAAAAATTACAAATATAAAAAACCATATAAAACAAAGAAAAAATTAACGGAATGTACTTGTTACAATTGTGGAAAACTAGGACACTTAGCTAGAGATTGCAAATTACCAAAAAATCCAAAGAAAAAACAAATTACTGAAATAATAATAGGAGATGATAAATATACACAAATGGAATATATAGATTATGAATTAGAGAGTGAAGACAGTATATATGAATTATCAGAAAATGAATTATCAGAAAACGAAAACGAAAACGATATAAATAATAATATAGAAGAATCAGAAGAAGAAAATTATGACTGAAAAAGATATAAGGATAATACAACAAGAAGAACACCAAGATGAACAATCCTCAGAACAAAAAATAATATTTGACACCAATATATTTGAACAAATAAAGGGAAAAGAATTAGATCTAAGCATAGATAAAATATTAGAGGTACCAACAATAAAAAATTGGTTTAAAAGACAAAAAGAAGAATATTATGTAATAAGCCAAAGAGAACATATAATAGATTGTAAATACATAAAAGGTAAAGCTAGAATACCAATCTTAAATAAAAAAGTACTAAATAAAGAAATACAAGATATAAAAGCAAAAAATCCAATAAAATACGTACATTTAGGAGGAACAGAAATACTAATAAAAGCATGTTTTAGAGAAGGAATAGATACCCCTATAGAAATATACTTAGCGGATGATAGAATTATACAACCTATAGAAAAAAGTGTAATAAGTGCAGTGAAAGGTAATCTAATATACCAAAAATTTAAATTCATAATAAGTGCAAATTATTCAGTAGCAATAGATGATAAAAATATAGATAGATCATTAGTCTTATACTGGAAAATGTCGGGAATAGAACTAGCACCAGGAAGTAAGATATTTACGGCAAGATGTAAAAACTTATATATACTTACAACAAAACATAAAATAACAGCTAGAAATAAAATAAATAGAATAAAATAGAAAATCCGTTTGAAAGAATAGTATCAGTTATAGATAATAATGATTATAGTTATGCAGAAATGGACATCGAAGAAGACTTAGAAATAGTAAAGGAAAGAATAGAAACGTCAAAACGAACAGGTAATGAAATACCAGAAACATCATCAAGAATGAGTACATCAAGAAGGATAAGTTATGTAACTCCACCAAAATTAATAGAAGAAATAAAACCATATCATTACTATATAACAGGATTAATGGACCAAAGGAAATATTTAATATTAATAAATATAGGACAACAAGAAAATTATATTGCAAGAGAATTAATACCAGAAAAAGAAATAATAACAAATGAACAACAAAATTCGGAATTACCAAAAGCATTAAGAAAAATTGAAGAAACAACCGAAAAAGAATTAATTATTGGAGGAATACCAATATTAATAAATTTCAAAATATATCAAGGAGATAAAAATATCACGTTAGGAGCAAAGTGGTTAGAAAAAGTTAAACCATATAACCTAGAAGATAAGCAATTAACAATAAGTTATGAAAATAAAAAGGTAGTAATCAAAAGAACCTTAATATGATAAAATAATAAGTTAACATAATAAATGACAAAAATATATATACTTGCCAAAATAATAATAGAAGGATACTATAATAGATATTATACACCTATGATGGATACAGGAGCAGAAGCTAACATGTGTAAACATAATTGTCTACCAGAAGATAAATGGGAAGAATTGAAAACACCCTTAGTAGTAACAGGATTTAACAATGAAGGAAGTATGATAACACATAAAGCAAGGAATCTAAAAATACAAATATGGGATAAAATACTAACCATAGGAAAAATATATAGTTATGAATTTACAAATAAAGATATATTACTAGGAATGCCATTCTTAGATAAATTATTCCCACATACTATAACAAAGACACACTGGTGGTTTACTACCCCATGTGGACAAAGAGTAGGAGCAAAAAGAGTAAATAATAAATTAAGAAAAACAACACCATGGATTAAAGGAAGTGAGAAAATTACCCAAAAACTAGAAAATTGTAATGACCCTTCCGGTCATTTCCACGTTTAAGTTTTGAAGTCAAGCAAATCGACAAAAGATATCGTAAGACCTTTAACAATTTTCTGAACTTTGGGTCAAATGTGTCGGGGATTTTCTCCCAATATACAAAGAGTTAGAAGTCCCCCGAGATACCAAATCGAAGGTCTACGAGTCTAGTTTCCAACACACAAAACCGCACATCCAAATAATCTCGGAGTAAAGAGTTATGATTGTTTTACCGCGGACTGTCTGGCAGAAAACGGGTTACGAACCGGGTCACGAATCGGGTCGGGTTTAACCCGATTTAAGCTTCAATTTTACGTTTTAAAATGCCATTTCAGTTCCGAAACAGTGATAAAATATAAGGGAGGATCCCGAGATAATTCTTGAATATTAAAATCGTGCGTAGGCGAATTACGAGCCTAAACTTAAGAACTTCATTAGCATCGTGCGTGTATTTGAAATAATTATTTAAAAGTTGAATTTGGTAAAAATTATATTATTATTACCTTTTCAAAATATTTTAAAAAGGCTTATGAAAAATATATTTGATACGTTATAAGTATATATGTATTTATTTTATAAAGTTTTTATACTCCGTAATATTTTAACGGAGATAGTAAATTTAATTATGTTGAAAATTATTATTATAATATAGTAGGTTTTATTGGAAATGATTTTCTAATAATTATGGTATATTTAAAATACTATAATTATTTTACCACGAATTTACGCAATACCCGAATATATACTTAGCGGAACGGGTTGGTTGCCACCTCCACTTCCACGTGGAAGTGAAGTAGGGCAGCAACCATGTGGTGGCATATTGAGTTGGCAGCATCTCAACATTTAAATGAGTGCTGCCTAATTCATATGCAATTTACATATGTAAATTGAGAATTTGCATAAGTTGCACACAACTACGTACACTATTCAATACTTTCACGTGAGAGGTTGTTGTGGGGAAAATATATTTGGTAAAGTAAATCAATTATCTTGTCAAGTTATTCCTTCCCAAATCCAATTCCGATTCCGATTTAGTTCTGGATTTTCTTGGAGTGGTTCGAGCTTGGACATCGTGTTCCAGCAGCTTGTCGTCGGACGACAGGTAGGTTACGGTTTAATTTCCCCAGACTCCGTATATATAGAATAAAATTGTATTAATGGGCATCCTTGGGTTGGTTTATTAGGTTGGTACCACAGACCTTGACCGCTTTATTCATGTCCGCTATTTTTATTCCTTCGTTGTTTGTAGTATTTGGTGATATATTTTATTTATTTACCCTTGCGGTCCTGTGAGGGCCTTATTGACTCTGGAACATAGACGGTGGGATTTTGGGAATGTCCGCGAGTCCCGGGCATAGAATTATCCTTCTAGGCTGGTTATGCTTGCTGAGTAGCTATGGGCCTGTGCAGGGTCGGTGGGTTGATTGTAAGCTGTTGGGCAGCTATTGTTGTGTGTGAGCATATCATTTCCATGCATATAAAGAGGTTTTATCGATGTTTTACAGTGGTTTTGGCTTCGGGCCTACTGACACTGTTTTCTAAACCTTGCATGGCCCGAGGGGCCCGTTTTTGATGGAAATGATTTGGAAATGGTTGATTTCACTTGTGGTTTAAAATCATCAATTTTACGATTATCACTAGACTCGGCAGGGCCGGAGTGCTAGTTGAGTTTTCTTACTACTTGAGATGATTTTTAGCCTCGGTTGGACCGAGCACATGAGATGACTTTTTACTGTTTAGACCCGGAGACGCCCGGGCACCCCTTGGAGGGGTTTTGAGATATTTTCCTACTATTTTTAGTCCTGGACAGGGTCTGGGCATGCATATTCGAGACTGGTTCTATATCTTGATATCGAGACTGGGTCTCTATCTTGATACATGTTCTGATACTGAGTTTTGGTATGGGGTCAGGGACCTCCATGGACCTTGCTATCCGGGCCAGGGGCTATGGGCTGCGTGTGCCGGAAGAGGGGTATACGGGGGAGTAGAGGTATACGGGCAGAGTCCTTCCATGGAACCTACCTGCTGGGCCGGATCGGCGGCGGAGGAGGTACATACAGAGATACTATGGCACTTGAGATCTTCATGCATCATATCATTCATGGTTTGAGGTTCCACCCTTGTTTGCTGTTTGCTGATTGTACGCTCCGGTAGTATGGGATGCCGGAGGGTTTGTTTTCACTTGGTTGTGTTCCTCGGTTGTATGGGCGGTCGAGGGACTGTAGGTAGACTTTTGCTATTTATTTACAGAATGGTTCTCTATTATGGATAAGTATGGGATTGGTACTGCTAGGGTGTTAGTTTCTGGATTTGAGATTGTTATGATTAGTTGGGTTGATTCATGTCTTGAGCATGCCTATTATTACTCTTTCTCTCTTCTTCTTACATTTGAGGTTACC